>JAOVYU010000032.1:6854513-6866837 GCA_025674565.1 Synodontis membranacea | reverse complement strand
CATGTTGGCACCGAGCACCACCCATCTCAAAATTTCTTCAGGAATTTTGCACACCGTTTCTAGTTATTATTATTATTCTCTCTCTCTCTCTCTCTCTCTTTCCCCCCTTTCTTTCTTTTCTTTCCCCCTCTTCTCTTTCTTTGCTCTCTCTCACAACCCCCCCCCCCCCATTATGGGTTATCTTTAATTGTTGTTCTGTTTATACATTTGTCTCTGTATGGATATTGTTTTGTTTTTCATATCATGCATCATATATCTGTGTCCTGTTTTATGTGTGTTTCCTCCTGTTTATTTATTTATTTATTTATTTATTTATTTATTATTGGGGGACAGCTGTACTTAACACTTTAATCAGTAATAATTACAAATAAAGTTGTCCCCCAAAGGAGGGGGGGGGTAAAAGAAAAAAAATTTTTTATAAATAAATCTTCAAGCGAGGCATGACAAAGGACTCTTAAAATGGTGGGACATTTTGAGGAGAGGTTATGTGATTCAGTAAGAAACGTTTCAACATCTACGTGATGTTACAACGCTGCCTCCACGTCTGCCTCTTTCTTATCCGATACGTTAAATTGCGACCTCCTCCACCTTCACCTTGCGTGTTGTTGTCATTTACGTTTGACTCTGAACTGCCCGCTGACGGACGTACGTCTCAATGTCCACATCAATGCAAAGGACATCGCTCGAAATGGACATATTTATTTTCATTCATAAACGGACGCTTTTAATTGTGGCGCAGTCTCTGCTGTTATTCATCAGCATTTAACTGCAGTAATATCCTAAAGCATGTTCTGCTTTCACTGTGGAACAGTCTCATACTTTTTTGTATTAATGGTCAGCTATTTGTTGATCGAGACCTAATCTGATCAGATAAACCCCAAATCATCAGCACTCTAATTAATACTTCCGGAACACCCTGTCTTTGTTTTACAGTTAATACTAGCAAAGGCTAAAAGTCACTTATCTATAGGATTAACGGATTACTCTACAAACGCGCCTGCCTTCAATAAGGCACTCCTTTAGTGTCCCGTTAGGATCTGAGAGCAACCAGTTAATAAGTTCCGTAAAGATTTAGCTTTCCTTAATTAATTGCTATTCTGTATCACTTTGTTTGGTCTAAAGTAACAATAGCAACAAATTAAACCTTAAGACACAAACTAAAGGTAAAACCTTTGGCTGACACTATACTGAATGGAAAAGGTTTAGACACGTTTAAATACGTACAAGTGATAATGCCTTCACAAAAAATTCCGTACAATAAAAAGTGTCATAGTATCACCATTTTTACTAAAGTGCTATTTTCTATTCACACTATAAAAGAAAACGAACTCATAATTTGTCTTTGCGTTTGTGTTACTAGCCAGACAGCTGCACTTTAAGGACAGAGATATGGAGCTGCAAACCGGTAAAATAGCCTGGTGGAGTTTGCTGCAAAAGAAAAGTAGATCAGGATTTATAATAGAAGGTGTAATTTTCTCCTGTTGTTAACATTGTGTAATCATTTTCCGTGAAACCGAAGGCATTTTATGTGCAATAAATAATTAAATGACAAATTGGTGTAGTCACTGCTCCTAAAGGTGTCTGACATCATGTCATGTCACACTTGAAAGTGAGAAAACTAGAAAAGAGTTTTATTTTATATATTTCCTCATCCCACTGAAATTAATTCCTGGTTATGCCAATACCAGCTTAACACATGATGTGCTTCTGAATTGATTTTAGACGCGAGTGTGACACAGGCATCGATATTTACCTAGGAGCTTGTGTGCACCGTACGATTCCGGTCCGATTCCGTGAAATCCGCGCGGCGTGAAAATGTTGAGCAGTAATGCAATGCAAGCCAGTATTATTTCAGTGTTATTTTTTTCCAAGTTCAAGCAGGCCGAATTAAACAAGGAGCTGGCCCACGTGCCTTGCGTTTGACATGTGCCTTAAGCCTTTATTTTGTTTTAAAAACGAATCGTACAGATGGGGGGGTAATGCTGGACCTCCAGGACTACTAGAGACGTCTAAACGGAGCCACAGCTCAAGAGATCTCAACGATTAATTTGATGAGGATGAAAACAATGTAAATCATATGCTCCTGGCTTTGTTGAACATTTTATGCACAATTTTGGAGCAACACATTAGACAGCGCTCTCTACCACCATCGTCATAACACCAACCGAGGCGGCATCTTTCGGACGAATAGTGTCCATCTCTCTGGCACGTTTCATGTCTACACCGCTGATCGGCGTAGAATTTATATACCGTTTTCAAATCGCTTTCACAGTTGTGACACTGCAATACAAAGCTGACTCGTTGTCATAGTCGTCGCCAACTGAGCACCATTTGTAAGTTTCACCTCGCTGTGCCAGAGCTCTCATGTATAAACAGGAAGGAAGGACGATTTAGCCAGTCACCTGCTGTCCATCCATCCTCATACGCCATTGAAAAGCCATACCAGACTGTGAATTCTGCCTTCTTTAAAGGTAATTAGCTTCAGGTTTGTCCCAAAAAGTGGCCACTTTTGATGCTTGTTGTGTCTAAAAGATACTATTTAGTCAGCAGGGCAAAAGGAAGCCCAGCGCTCTCTCTTTAGAAGTAACAGCATGGGACACTTCGATCATCCTCGGCATGAATTGATGGCTGGTGGCATGGCATTGGAGACACAATGTGCAGCTCAGGATGAGAGAGAGTGGGACGAACGAAAAGGTCAGCACGCACCAAAATCTATGCGGCTCATCGGTGAAAAGCTGTGTTATGTTTCAGAGCTAAAACCAAGAAACGAAAGCAACGAGCTGACCTAAATATCCAGTTACTCATGAAACTCTACGTATAACGTGTAGCATTGCATGTAGCGTTCACACTGTCTACTCAGAAAAGCATAAAATAATCCACTATTCTATTGTAACATGTGAAGATGTCGCATTCACTAAACAGTTAAAGTGTCTGGATTGGGACACGTCTGCAGCGGAATAATGATGATGATGATGATGATGATGACGATTAGGGATTTCCGTTTTGGCCAGAACAGTGAATTGTTTGTGTTGTTTGGAACATGTCCACAGAGGACTGATAATAGAAAGATGACTGTGGTGGTGTTCGTGATCTTTATTGTAAATAGAATGTTTAGTCAAGGACGCATCCACCCTGGTGACGGGAAGACGTTTGTAATGGTGCCTGTGTTGCCTTTATAAGGTGTGTCGTTTGAGACACGTGCCCTGTAGACCGATGATGAGAAGACGCTTGTAATAGTGTTTTTGTGACCTTTATTGTAAATAGGGTTTGTGATTTAGGACGTGTCCACAGTGGGTTGATTAGGAGAGCCGTTCGTGTTGGTGTTCATGAGGCCTGTATAGGAAATAGGAGGGAATACGTATATCGTAGACTGCTGATGGGATGACCATTGCAGTGGTGTTTTTGTGACCTGAAAAAGTCAATAGGGTATGCAGTTTGGAACACGTCCACAGTGTACTGATGAAGAGAAGACACTTGTAATGGTGTTTTTGTGACCTACTTAGTCAATAGCGTGTGCAGTTTGGGACGCGTCCACGGTGTACTGACGATGGGAGGACGCATGCAATGGTGTTTTCGTGTTCTACATAGTCACTAACGTATAGTTTCGGACACATCCACAGTGGAGTGATGATGGGGGCTACTTTTGCAGTGGTGTTGGTGGCATTTATACTAAACAGAGTACGTGATTTAAGACCACAGTGGACTCATAATTGGGAAACCCCGGTGATGGTGTTTTCGTGGCCTACATATGGTGTGTGGTGGCCAGATCTCTAGCCCGGGTGAAGCTGAATTCATGTCCATACTATTAGTTAATCAATTAGTTCACTCGCTCACCGCAGCTGAGATGTTTGACATCAGTTTGGTGGTTTTGTTGCGCTTGAAAAACACAATGTTCCTAAATCAAGAGCTTTATCAGGAGATGGTAATGACTATGATTACATCATTCGCGCGCCAGGAATTTTATACTTATTAATTTCCTCCAGTTTGTACTAATGCATTTAACTGGCTGTTTAGGTGGCCGTACATGATCAGATTACCGAAATCATGGGACTGGGCAGTACACTGGAGCTTTTACTTGTATGGTGGGCTTGCTAATGAATTTGTCCATCCAGATTGTGAACAGAGAGTAATTTGGACTTCATCAATAGTGTGCGTGATTAAATGATTACCAGATCATGTAGTGAGCCAAATCCATTTCTGAAATGTCCGTTCTGTTCTGTCGATGATTTTCAGTCTCTTGTGATTGTGTTTATTTGGCACTTATGAGAAATCGGGTGTGGGACATAGCTGTGATGATGTACATGCTCTGTATAGTGAATAGGGTTCGGCGTAGGACACGTTCCGTAGAGTTCGGGACAGAATGTTGAATCAAGCGTGTATTTACCATTATGGAAAACAGGTTATTCTGTGCAATAAAATGCCGCTGTTTTCCAGTGTAGGAAACAACATGGAGTGATTAGAGTGAACCTGCATTTGCTTTCAAGTCAGACGGGTCACGTGGCCAGCCGTTATAGCGGTGCTCGTCAGCCTCTACCTGTAAAAGTAAGGTTGGAATATCAAATTGCACAAGTGCTTCAATCTCCTAGGCGCTAGAAGAGCGTTAGCATGCAGGGCACATAACCCCTCGACGGAGGTAAAGAGGGAGGATGATAACATATCATGATGCTCAGGAAAAGATAATATGTGGGTGTGATGGCTCTCATCCCTAGTCGTGACCTCCAGGGGTGCCGTTTGTCTGATTTTCTTTCTGAGAGGTACGCGGCGTCTGTCTCCTGCGTTGCAGAACACTCCATTTGTATTCAGGATGAAGTTGTTCCAGCCTGCATTATTTTTGTTAAAAGCGGAATTTGGGTTTCTGGTGTTGGTTTAGATCCCAGTGGGCACTGTAAATTTATATTAAAGCAGGGTTTCTGAAGGCCGTTTCCTGTTGAGATGTTAATAACATCACTAGTCCGCCAAGAAATCTTAGGTCAAGCCCAGTTTCTTTGATTGGCTCATGTGGCTGTTGTTGTTGTGTTGTTTTTATGCAGATGATGAATTAGGAGCCCCAGATTAGTGATGCTTTGTTTAAGAACAAAATAACTGCCTTTTGGACTTTCGCTTTGGACTGAAGAAAACAGTAGCTGCACCTAGTGTTAAAACTAAGAAGTACAATATAGTAAAGCACAAATGTCATGTGCGGGCCATATTCCATTATATATTTAGAATTTGCTGCGAGCCCGTGGGCCGCAGTTGGCCCGCGGGCCATAGTTTGGACACCCCTGCTTTAGGTTGTGCATTTTCCTCCTACCTCCCAAAAGCCTGCCAGGAAGTGGATTGACTATGCTATTGAATAAGCCTCTAGGTGTGAGTGAGTACGTGAATGTATGCGCGCATGATACCCCGCAGTGGACTCATCTGAGGTGTATTCCGACTTCCGCTCAGTGTCCCCAGGATAGGCTCCGGATGATGAACAGATGCTGTACAGATAAAAAAAAAAATACTGAAGATGAATGAATGAATCAGTACTCTTGTTGTAGCTCTTATGAACTAAGGACGCAGCGCTTTATACTTATAATAGTGAACAGTAATGAGTCTTATTTGTGTTTATTGGTGAAGTTATAGTAATGGTAGTGGACTCAGAATTTTGTCCGCTACTCTACATATGCTAGCTCAGCTCAGCAGTCGCTTGGTAGATAGACCTGGATGTAATGGCTCACTAAAGGCTGCCTATGAAATGAAGCAGCACAGATTGCTTTTACTTGAGGAGCAATCCTGTTTTTTTCTTCCCCATCAGTCAGTCCTGTTCTGATTTGGTTCATTACTTTTCTAATTGTAATTAGGCCGGGCCGTCTGTGCATGCAGCTGATGCTCGGATCATAACAGTGTGTTTAATTCAACCTGCATTAGTATTGCTGTGAGGCATGCAACAGACGTCGACTGCTAATCAATTACACGATCTGTCTCTACTTCATTCGCGGACACGTTGATATTTTATCTCTATTTGGAAGGTACCTGGAGGTCATCCTGATTCTGGGCAAATTTGTAGGAGATCGTCTCCTAATTCTGTCCTCATGAAAGACTGAAAAGCATTGTGGACAGAAGTTGAATTTAATTAAGACGGTGGTTCACAGTGACTAATGTGTGAACTCTGATTACGTCAGCACATTACCCGAAATGTTTGCGCTCGTAAACATGGTCAAAATAAGAAATCTGTTAACACTGCATGACGCCGAGAAACTGCCGCATGCTTTAATATCTCATGAACTGCACTGTAAGAGAAAATTGTGGCAGACGGATTGTCCGGGGGACGCAGGTAGCAAGAATGATCTGTATTACAAAAAGAACCGGCGATATGGTGCATAGAAACAGCTGTTTTCATGCTGTGTGTCTCCAGGTATTACAGTTGGGTCCATAAGTGTTTGACACAAGAGTGATGCAGTTTTTGTCATTTTGCCTCTGTACACTATCACAGTGGATTTGAAATGAAGCCATCAATATGTCACTGAAGTGTAAAACTTTCAGCTTTAATTCAGTACGCTTAACAAAAACATTGCCTTAAGTGTTTAGGAATTACAGCCGTTTTAGTCTCTCTTTTTTCACAGGCTCAAAAGTACATTGACAATATAAGCATAGTTAGAAATATAAGCATCATTTTTAATACTTGGACACAAATCCTTTCAATCAATGACCGCCTGAAGTCTGGACCCTATGGACATCACTAAATGCTGAGTTTCCTCCCTTCGAGATGATTTGCCAGGCCTTTACCCCAGCCGTCTTCAGTCACTGCTTGTTTGTGAGTCTTTTTTTTTTTTTTTTGTGTCGACTGACATTTAATTGTGCTCTATTTCTTTGCCATAAGATCTTATGTTTTGTTTTAGGCCGTTATCCATCTATCCTGTCAAGCGCCATACTTTTTTTTATTGGTTTTGCATTGAATATGAACGCAAAGTATAGATCCATACAATTCGTCCTGCTACTTCTATCAGCCATCACACCATTAAAAATTCCGGTGACCCAGTTCCACTGACAGCTATGCATGCCCACGTCCACCATGTCTGACAGATGATTTGCTTTGCTTTGGATCATGAGCCATATCTGTCTTTCTTCGTACTTATATTCTTTCTTTATCTTGGTTTCATCAGTCCAAAAGTTCTTGTTTCAAATCTGGGCGGGATTGCTAGCAAAGTCTAATCTGGCCTTTCTGTTTTTGAGTGGTACCAGCGGTATACATCTTGAGGTAATCCAACATGTAATTACATTTTCGAAGGCGCCTCTTGATTGTAGACTTTGACAGCGATACTCCTACCTGGAGTAGGAGTCCTACGTGTCCCAATCCACCAAGGAAAGGATTCTGTGATCATCCAATTTAGTTGTCCGTTGTGGTCTGCCGGGCCTTTTGGTGTTGCTGAGCTCTCCAGGAACCTTCTTTCCTTCTTTTTAAGCATATACCAAATTATACATTTTGGCCATTCCATTTCTCTGATTGGTCTGTTTTTTTTTTGTTTTTTTTTCCCAGCCTAATGATGGCGTCCTTCACGTGCATTAACACTTCTTTGCGCGGCATATTAAGAGTTACCATGAACAGCCGCTAAATGCAAATTCAATACTAGGGATCAACTCCAGGCCTGTTATCTCCTTAATTTGTCATGAATGTCATAATGAGGAACCGGGCCGTCAAACGGCTATGGCTACGAAACTGTTTATCAGTCAATTGTCCGATTACTTTTGAGCCTTTGAAAATGGAGGGACTATGTAAAAAGAAAATGCCTGTAATTCCTTATATGCTTAAATGTGATATTTTCATTAAACCCCTTAAATCAAAGCTGAAAGTCTACACTTCAGTCTCGTCTTGATGGCGGCTTCTTTTCAAATCCATTGTGGTAGGGTCCGGAAGCAAAATTACTTATGGTCCTGACTCTGTACATGGTGTTTGTTTTTAATTTTCTGTTCCTAACAACCATTTGGCTATGACATGCCAAATAATTTCTCACAGAAGCAATTTTATTGTTTTTATACTAGTTTCCATTTTGGCTGTCGCTCGTTGTTATTCAGGTTGCTTGTCGTATTCGATTTTTGAACATACTTGCAAATATCAGAGCAACAGCAACAGCTCACACACAGAAAATTGCCTCCCTGAGCTGCTCGCACTTCATGAGCGGTCGCCATAGGGATGCGCAGTGATTTGTTGCCGGGCTTTTGGCTGGGGATAGACAGGGTGGTCACAGGTCACCAGAATTCTTTTGTGACGGGGAATTCAAGCTACACTGTCTTCCACCGCCTTCTAAGAGGACTAATATAAGGTTATCTTCAATTGTCTTGCTGAACCCCTGAAACAGTATAGCTCATCTAAGGGACTAGTCGAAGCTCAGCCAGTGAAAACTTCTTTCCCCTTAAGTAAGAAATAGTGCTGAAGGCAATACAGTGTGGTACCTCTGGTCACGACCATAATTCGTTCCAAAACTCTGGTCTCGACCCGAACGTAATTTCCCCTTAAGATTTTATGTGAATACGATTAATCTGTTCCAGACCGTACGAACTGTATGTAAATGTTATTATTATTATTTTTTTTAAGATTTTTAAGCACAAAAAAAGTTAATTATACCATAGAATGCACAGTGTAATAGGAAATTAAATGTAAAAACATTGAATAATGCCAAGAAAACCTTGAACAACAGAGAAAACTGTTGTTCATGCAGGGCCAAGTTCCTTAATTTATACAAAAACTAATCCTAAACAACCAAGAAAACTAAACTTGCATGAGTCGAGTTCTGGCGTGAAGGAAGTGAGGAGGAACCTGGGTTTAGAGGAGCTTACAGTTTTGAGGGAGAGTCCGGCTCTGCGACGGAGGGATGTTCTCCTTCAGGTGTTTTCTCTCTTGTTATTGATGCTATTTCTGGGGCTTCTGGTGTTTTTAGCCGTTTAGCTGGTGGACCAGACTTCACGAAATAGCGGTCTAATGTGACTTGCCTTTTCCTGCGCATTAAAACCTTTCGGAAACGCAAGACTTTGCCAGTGTTTTTGTTCACCACCAGTGCGTGTGGTCGTGAACAGATGTGAAATTTTGGCCAACTTTTTGACCGTAACCCGATCTGTACGAGTTCGGAAACGTTCATGACCAGAGGTTCTTCTGTATTAAGAACATAACATTAAGGCCTTGTTCACACGGGCGTTAATTCAAGCGTTTTTCTGGCGTTTGTAGCGTCCGGTGAGCGCGGATCAAGCGCCGAGGGTTTTCTACACATTGGTGGCAATGACAGTGTTCACACGGGCTTTCGTGGCGTGCGTTTGGCCGGCTTCGCGTTTATACGGCGTCAAAAAAACGTTGCATGCAGCTTTTTCTTGCCGTCAAAATCCCAACGAACGCAAGGAAAATGCTGTTACTGTGTTTTCTTCGCGTTCATTTTACACTTTGGAGGACCAAATATATCCCATGATCCTACATCCTATACATAGGGACATGCGGAAAAAAAAAGCAGGCTTAGGGCTTTCATATCCAGTGCCCGACACTGCCCCCACAGGTAAACACACAAACTACAATTTGGGCTGCAGGCTGGAGTTAGACAGAGACAAACGAACGCCAGTGTAGAAGTCAATCGAGCGCCACTACAAAATGCAATATAAACGTCTAGGACGATCAGAGCGCGTTCGTTTATCCAAAAATTTAACGCCCGTGTGAGCAAGGCCTTGCTGTATTAATACCAGGAATGTGTGCGTAAGCCAAAATACATTGTTATCTGTATATGACAATAAACTTGAAACTTGAAAAGGGCTGTAAAATGTACGAAAAATGCAGTAACGTCATAGACAAAAATTGGTGTAAACTTTTAAGGTTTAAATTGAGTGGCATAATAACATACCACATGGTGATCTGTCATTTCTGAGAAGCAGCTCGATTTCTGACACTGCTGCTACAAACATCCAAGAACTAGACAGTCGAATAAAAGGTAAGTTGTGCATAGTGCACAATTTGACACACGCTTAACAGCAAATCATTAACATCAGTCTCTGGTATCACGAAATCAGTGCATGGCGGTGTGTCGCGTGGTTTGTTTGGATGGCCTGACCCAATACCGGTACTCTTATCTACCCAAAGCCATCAGGCACAAGCAGGTGTGTGAGCAGATAGTGCCTGCTGCTTTTGTGCCACCTCAGTGAAAGGCATTCTGGGAAGGGAGCCAGACCTTCTGGAGGAATCATTCTTAAAGATGCCTTCTGGTCTTACTTCATTCTCAGTTCTGTTCAGCGGTTAAATGCCCTTAAACTGTAGAGCGATAGGAGGGAAATGAAATACCGTATGGCAAGTGGAATACGCATGGAAGACATTAAGTGAAAGGCAGTATGGGATGCTTAATATATTATAATTTCATTGAGTATCACAGTATTTAAAATGCCCAATAACACTTCCGAATGTTTCATCGGGGGAGGCCGAGCAGGAAGGTAATGATTTTGGACAGCTTTTGTGCTCCTTAGATGAAGTTAGTCCTATTCAGGAGGTAGTAAAAATTTTCTCTAATGGTCCATTTTGGATAAATGGCTTTTGTCTTTGTCAGCGAAAGCAGTCCCGTGGTTCAGTTCACCAGACGAGACTTCCAAGAAAGTCTGAAGCTACGTAGTATAAAAATATAACTGCTCATGCATAGCTGTAAAATTACAATATTAATCTTACGTTGTGCTTTAATCCCATTAAGTTAATGACCATGTGCACTACAGATGCTGTTAGAAAAAGTTGTCGAATACTCTATAAGGTGTTTGCTTTTAAACTGAGTTGTGCTTACTCATGCTTTTTTTTTTTTTTTTTTTTTTTAAAAGCGAACATTATTATTAGTGCTGATGTGATGTTGCTTTAACAGGGAAAAGGAGCGAGAGAGAAATCAGGACAGTGCTTTCGGTGAGACTTGGCTCTTCTTCGGCTGCAGACACGAAGACAGAGACTTCATTTTCAGGTGTGTGCTTTTTATACACAAGCACTTACACACATAAACACAAATAAGGACAGAGAGAGAGAGAGATATGCTTTATACACACACACACACGCACACACACACCCACACACACACACACACACAAGACCAAGATGACTTCTTTTGTGTGTTAGCGGGTGTGCATAAAGTCTTCATGTGCGAGTGTGGGTGTAGGTTTAGTTGAGGTCAGAAGGTTGCGTCTCTCATGACTTTTGATCTTAAAAATGTAAATGTGTCTCAATTTTACATTTTCATCTACAAACACTACAATTCCACCGTGGGTGCATCTTTCAAAAGAACAACTATGTAGGACATACAACAGAGTCACCAGATAAATAGATTGAGATTGAATTTTGCCAGATTTGATTTGAAGAAGGCAAAATATGACATCTGGCATTGAAATAACAGATGTGTCAGGAAATATTACAACAAGGGTGCCAGTTGTCACAAACGAATAGATGATTTCGTTCTCCTTAAGTTTCCACACTTCGCTGCTGCTATAACAATTAGCAACACCTAACGGATTTTCTAATGCCGCCAAAGTGTCTTGCTACTGGAACCGAGAGATCATTTATTTTTCTAGTATGAAACTCGACAACCTTCAGCCAGTCATCTCATGTTTCTGTGATGTGTCGCTAATTATGTCTTCTTGTACAAGCAGTGATGCGGTCGAGTCCTGATCGTTTAGGGACCGTTAAGCTTTTATTTATTAATTCAGCCACTGAGTCCAGTAGGATTAGGGTTTTAGAGTCTCTTTTAATAAATCTGTATGTAGTACGTCTTGAGCAGCTATAGTAGGTGTCGTTAAAAAAAAAAAAAAAAAGTCACTTCTGCAAGCATGCCATGATACATTTGTCTCATCTGTGGGAGATTACTGGGAACACTCTACCATCTTAAAGGGTTTTGAAGGGATTTTTAGTAATTGGATGATAAGTGGGCACTAAAGGGATTCTCTCTGTCTTTGTTAGGGATGGTTAGTAGATCAGTTCATCAGTACGATAAAGACAGGTTTTAGTTCTATGAGTTCTTTGGGTAATCCACATTCATTTAATTGAAATCCCTCATTTAGAGCTCCTATTTAATCAGCCCGGCACTATGCGATGGCAGTGAGGTTCCAGCCAAACAGATTTTTGTTATAGTGCTTGCTGTGCTATGAGGATCTGGTAGAACCTAAGCCTGAGGACTCAATCTGGGTGAGGTGCATGATCTGCTGGCTCAGAGGACCTGCATGCCAGCGAGTGGAGCACCTCATCACCATTGAGCATGCTTGTCTCTGCAACACGAATGGCTTTGGTAATATTCTCAAGAGGTTCATCCAGTCTCATGTTAAGGAAGCTCCCCTAGATTAATTTTTTGGGGTTGGGGGGGGGGGGGGGGGGGT
>JAOVYU010000032.1:6791528-6806670 GCA_025674565.1 Synodontis membranacea | reverse complement strand
CAAACAAACAACCAACCCCTAATTACAGTAAAGCAAATGAGATAAATGAATAACACTGTAAATCTAATTTTATCTATAGTGTTCATCGGTGGATTTAGAGCAGATACCTTGGCTGTGATGTGATTTCACCTATGAGGTGATTTTTTGCACTTGATCCTGTGCAATTTCTATTTTGACCAAGGGATTAACTAATCCAGAATGCAGCTGCACGACTCTTTTTCAACCTTCCCAGGTTCTCCCACACCACCCCATTGCTGCGCTCCCTTCCCTGGCTTTCCTATAGCTGCCCGCATCAGATTCAAAACACTGATGCTTGCCTACAAAGCCAAAAATGGAACCCGCACCCTCCTACCTCAAAGCACTTATCACACCCTGCATTGCACCATGCTCCCTCCGATCCTCCGGCACAGCTCGACTGGTCCCTCCATCTCTAAAGGGGCCAGGAAGACATGCATCTAAACACTTCGCTGTTTTGGCACCCAGGTGGTGGAATGAACTTCCCCTAGATGTCCTAACAGCTGACTGTCTTCAAACAAAGACTAAAGACCTTCCTCTTTCGGAAATACTTAAAGATTAGCCACTAATTCCCATTTAAAAATTTCTCCCTGCATGCTTTATCTTCCAATAGAGTCTCATAACAGAGTGTATCCTTAACCTGGGTTCTAGTGAACCAGTATCTGAATGTATTCACAGAAGGAAACTTTGAGCACTTACAGTATGTAAGTCGCTCTGGATAAGAGCGTCTGCCAAATGCCGTAAATAGAAATAGAATATCACTGACGTTCAATCATCTTCAATTGAAAACAAACAAAAGTTTGGAAAAATTAAGAAACGTTCAGCTAATGACAGCAGTGTATTCCAAAAGTTCAACTTTTTTACTAGTGAACCCTTGATGAGTTGCTCTGTACTTACGTTGAAAGCAGATTGCAGGGCTAAAGGTGCCATTTAATACAAAAAAAGACAAGGTTACATCCTGCTGTGTGTGGCTCCCCTGGGTTAAAGCCCTTTCCAGCCAATGTTAACTTGTGAAAGAAAAGTTTTCCCAGACAGAATCTAGATGCCGAACATTACTTATCTCGAGGGTAACTCTAGAGACCCTAACTTTTTTTTTTATTTTTTTTATCGGTAGTATTGATTCTTGTAATGCCTACGGGCCAAAGCCAGCCTTTCTTTCTCTTTATTTATTGATTTTATTTATGTCATGTTCTGAAACGTATTTCTTACAGTTCTTCATCTTTGGGTCGTTCAGCTTCTCTTCAGCATGACCTTACACCTTCCTAATAAATCACCACAGCTCAGGTGTGTTGGTAGGACAGGTGTCTTGTTAGTGCCCATAACTTTAAAGCTGCAACATCTAATCTCTTCGCATTAAAAGTCAAAGAGTATGGGTAGCATCAAATCATGTTTTAGCAAGTGGGCTATCTTGAATCTGGGAAAAGTAATCTGCTATGAGGTTCTTGCAAGTTGTTTTTAGGTGCTTTTACCACATTTCAAGATTGAAATGTTCCTATTTTACTGGCAGATTATTTTGTTTCTTTCTAGACGTAAATGCTTCAAATGAGAAAAATGATCTGCGAATAGAGCTATATAGGTAAGTTCCAGGTCTGAGTGAAATATCTTAAAGGTTTAATAACCATACATATTTTTTTTTTATTGTAGTCTTATGATAGGAAATGCTAGAAAAAAATGTATTATATTATATTTGAGATATTTTAACTTGCTAAGAAATCATTTTGTGCAATGATAGTATGCGACTCACTCCAAAGAAGTGCCATTTGTAAAATCTCATCCTGCACACAAAGTTCTCCTGGACTTAAGCTGCTAACTCTGAGCTTTCGTAAACAGCAATACCAGGAAGATCACAAGACAATCTTTATGATTACAGCAAAGTTCTTATCTGATTACTGGCCCAAAATTCAGGTTGAAGTACTCAAATCAGATATCATGATTGCGCATGTTCAGTCATATTGTTGTTAAGCAACAAAAATTACACTGTTGTTTAAACGCATCCTCATGTGTAATATAGTCACTGCTGAATGTGTTTTGCACAAAATATGGGACTGACATAGTCATTTTTTTTTTAATATGATCAGGACTTAGCTCTTATTTTCAGTACCAATTTCTCTTCGCCCATGTTCTTGCTCTTCATTGTTTTTCCTTCGCTTGACCTATCAGTGCTCATCTCCTTTCATTTTAACATGCTTTTCTCTTCTATTGCGCTGATGAGCTTTCCAAACGTCTCCCATACGCTGCTCTTTAGTTCCTCTTTTTTCCTTCTTTTATTGTACCATTTCGGAGCAGTGTGTCCTGCTGAGTCGTAATGAGTTTGCTAGCGTGGTTGCCATAGCCTAAACAGTTTTGTCACTTAATGACTTTTTTTCTTCCGTGAGTGGTGGAACAACACTGTAGTAATGTTAAACGATCTGTTCTTTGCAATATTTTCTTCTTGATCTTATGTATCACGCATAATATTGCAGACAGGAAATCATTTCAGGCTTAGAACTGCATTTTGAACATGTACTTTGAATTTGAGCTTAACCCCTAAGCCTCACATTTCCATCTGGTCCTCTGTAGTAGTTCTGCAGTGTGAGACTTTACTTTGTTGCTACAGTATGTCTATGATTTGAGCTTTTTTTTTTTTTTTTAATTTGTAATTATTATTTTTTTTAAACTATATGCCATTTTAGTGTCACAATAATGCTCTTTTCGCAGCGATTAATTGTGATTAAGTTAATGTAATGTAGGCATGCTCTCTGAGCCATCCAAACATAACATGCTGTTACTTTAATTACAACTTCATTCATATGAAATACAGTTAAACTTTTCCGACTCTAATTTCCGTGAGATTATTCTCACACCTAGGGCTTTGCTCATAAAACACATTTGAATTTAATTCCAAATGTGTCCTGTTGGAAAGTTCTCAGCATTTGAGTAAGATTGATGTATAAAATACAATTGAATATAATTCTACAATTTAGTCCTGTGACAAAGTCTTTTATAAATCAAGCAGTTTCATGCCATTGAGCCAGTTTCCCCTTTCTCACCTTTGCATATCAGTATTTCTATGAACAGAAGCTCGCACAGATAAAATGGCTCAAAAGGCAGCAAAGGAAAGAAATTTCAGTGTGTCTGAATATTATATATATATATATATATATATATTTAAACAAAGTGCAGACAGTCGCAGAAATGTATTTGTAGCCAGAAACTCCAGGTAGAGAATGTTTGCTCAGGTACGGTATCGCACAATTACAGTGGGTTCTCTTATCCAGACTTTGGCTTATCCAGACTTTTACACAGACTTATCAAAAGGGGTCTAAAATGGATGATGGTAGATGTTATCAGCTCACAAGCCATTCATCATCTTAAGCTAAAAAAAAAAAAAAAGTGTTTTTAATAAAAAGTCTGGTTCTTGGGTCGAACCTTACCTATCTATAGCAAACTACAAATTAATTGCACCAGACCAGTTAAAAAGAATGTTGGTGTACAGTAGATCCTCCCTATTTACTTAAAACAGTGAACTTTAATTTAATTTAGTTGTATATTTTATACAACCTGTACTTTGATGTTATGGCATCATCATGGAACATATTGCGACAGTAGAAGTACATCAGAAATTGTTAAAATTAAGAAGTACATCAGAAATGTTCGTCCAGTTCACAGTAGTCCCAAATCACTAGGAAACGTTTGTACGTACATCATGTTGAAAAGTTTCTTTTTTTTTTTTTGGTCAAAATCTTGTTTTATGAATTGTTTCTTAGATATGAATTTTTTTATGTTCTGCCATATTAGGATCAAATTTGTGCATGCAAATCTTTCATAAATGAGGCCCCTGTTTTCCTGTTGATCTTGAATATTTCCTCCTGTCTCCACCTGGACTCACACTTTATAACCATAACCACACTCCAAAATAAACTCTATTAGTGTGTAAAGTTTATAGTTAACATTCACACAGTGATGTCAGATATTTCTGAGCTTTCCCTGCAGACTCACGTTTAAGAATGGACATTCCGTTGTTGTCCTACTGTAATTTACCCAGCCATGAATGGCTCCAAACTGTCCTCTAATGCCTTTTAAAATGTGTCTAGGCATAATAATCCTAATATTAAAGCAAGGGCTAGTTTGTGTTTAGCATGATTAAGCAGTAAGGTAGTAATTACGTTTCATGGCAGGTCTGTTATTAGAGAACCTTCATCCTTTATCTGACACGAAGAATGCAGGTTATCATACAGGCCAAGATTTTAGTGGGATAAACTCTAACAGTGATCCTGTTAGTCTTAAAAGACTGCTGAAATCACACAGCGTGTAAAACGCTTTACTCGCTAGAAGGTTGTCAGTTCATCATGTGTCAGCATCAATTAACCGACCCATGAAGATGTCAAGGGAATGGTTTGTTGAAAATAAAATATGCGCAATGTTCCCATTAGTGCATCTGCCAAGACGTGCTTGTTGTCAAAATTCTTTCTTTAGTTTTTCACTTGACTTATGTGGTTAATGTGGCTAAATAGTAATTAAGAACACACACACAGACTTTTTAAATACGTATCCAAATTTTCATGCAAATGTTAAAATGACTGTAAAATGACTGCATTAGGTTATATGATCATATTTTAATTAATTAATTTAGGAAAAGCCAGGGCATATTCCTGCCTCATACTGAAGATGAATGAATGGATGAATGAATCCTCCTTCCCATTTCGGCTATTTCCAACTAGGGATCGCCACACCGGATCTTTTTTTTGTCCGCATGTCTGAATTGGCAGAGTTTTTATGCCGGATGCCCTTCCTGACACAACCCTCCCCATTTATCCGGGCTTGGGAGCAGCACGCAGGCATACACCAGAGCGTGCACCCCCTTGTGGCTGGTTCTTTGTACAGCACCCGGCTTTCTATGGATGTCTCCCATCCAAGTACTAACCGGGCCCGCCCCTGCTTCGCTTCCGAGAACAGGCGAGATCGGGCACCCCCAGGGCAGCATGGCTGTACCCGAATGGATGAATGAATGAATGATTGATTTTGTAAAATAGCAGAGATTACAAATTTAAGTTCATTTAACTATAATTATATTATCGTACTCCATCACTTCCAGCTAAAAATCTGCATACAGGCGCTAGGTCTATATGCTGTGTTGTAGAGATGTGACCAAATCTGAACAAATTATTCAGAATGTTCTAAATAGATACAAATACAGATATGAAGAGGAGGTGAACTATTCTTTTTTTCTCCCCTTGCTATAAATGACAGACTATATCCCATTGGGACTTATTCCATGGGAAGTAACAAAACATATAACAGGTGAGTGTGAGTTTTTTTCCTTTACTTTTTTTTTTCCTAATTTTTAAAACATTTTTTTTTACATATTCCACGTGATGTAGTCTTATGAAGTAAAAAAGTGAAAAAAAAAGATCATGGTCGTCAAACACTAGATTACATGTGAGCACGCAGAGGTCAGTGTTGCAGCAGTTTAGGTTCGACTAATAGTTTCTATGTTATTTCCTGTTACATGATTATATTTTAATAAACAGCACCAAATAAACTTGTTAGAAAATAGCACCGTCGGGTACTTACAGAAATTGTTATTGAACGGGCAAGATTTATACCTCTTAGGGATGTAAACATTTGGACTGCAAACACTAGGACTGAATGGATAACGTGTTCTAAGAAGGTACAATACAAATAGGAACAGGAAGCATACTAATCTTTTTTTGTTTGTTCGTTTTTAAGGAACCCCGTCAGAAAAGTTCAGGGAGTTCCCGCTGGACACAAAGTGGAAGTCGCATGAGGCTGGGCTCTTGTGTGAAGGGACAAAATTCATTATTGCATAAATATGCACAGAATTCCCAAAAGAAATATACTTTTGTTTATAGAGCTATCTAAAGCCCATGCAGACCATGCACTGTGCAGAGGGCAGCAGATCTCTTCAGGGGTCTTAAAAAAAATTAATGAATTTTTTTTTTTATTTTATGTGTGAGTTTTTCCATCTGTATTAAATGAATCTTTTTGGGAAATCATATGGCCGTCATATGGCCGGAACGATCTTTTTGGAACACAAAACTCAACTAAACCTGATCAAATACTATTAGGTGGCTATTGTTGTCAACAATAAAAATCATTTTACTGATTCGGGAAAGACTTCTTGTGTTCCCTTACTTACTCAGTCCCATTAGATCTCATTAAATCTTGCCAGAAAATTCAACAGGGCATCTGAACCTGAATGCTGTAGCTGAGGTTGAGGAACTGTACAAAATGTACAAACAATTCTACAAATTGCTAGTGGTTGTTAGCGACGATCACATCTTTACATGCAACCCTGGGTTTTTCCTCCACAGTGTTTCTGGAGACACATCCTCCTCTGGTTTAAAACTGAATAGAGATCGAGACCTTAATATTTGAAGCACTAAACAGATATAAACATAAGTACATACACAGTACAGATATCACCCCTGTGGTACACCTTTACCGTGGACTTTTTCCGCTGGGAATTGAGCTAGCTTGAGTGTAATTTTTCGAGGTTCTGTTTGAATGAGTACATGATAATATTTCTGTATCGCTTCCAATTCAGTTGTAAATTAAAGCTGTGTTTGTTTATTTATTTATTTTACCTTTATTTCCCTGACATTTCCACAGTTGTTGTTGTTTTTCCAAAGCTCTAGTTATGACATTTTACAACCTTTGATGGAGTAATTAGAAGATGTGGATTTATCAAAGTTTATACAGCACACAGAAGTTAACCAGCATGATAAGCATTCAGATTTTTGGTAAATAGCTCATCCAATCATGCATCATCTAACTTATTTTGCTCCAGCAATACTGCATATGTGAGATAATTAATAGTGTGGAAAACCAAGGTTTTGAAAAAAAATAAAAAATCAAGACCATCTATGATTATTATATAATATGATTATGTTATGAGTATGTTTTGCTTAGTTTTTAACTACATTCACCATCTATATTGGTACACACACACACACAATACCATGTGAATCCTAGAGCTAGAACCTCTAATTTCCTATTAATTATCATCCTCGCTGATAGATGTGTGTGCTTAAATGTCCTGCAAAGTTTCCTAAGGTTAGCCTGTGTTTATTAGCACCTACCGCCATGTTGACAAAGCCCCAATTAATGATGATGATGATTAATGAACGCAGAGAAGCTTAGTGACCTTTCAAGTGCCCTTAATGATATCAAGGCCATAGCCTATAGTTTTTCTATCTTATGGCGCTTTAATGAATGCAGATTGAAGTCATTTGTCAAAGTGGACGTTTGATAGGAGAATATTAACAACGGGTAGATTCGGCTAGGGATTCTTCTGACCTTCATTTACAAACCGCCGGAGGATTAATAGATGAAAGCAGGCAAAATAGCCCAACTGAAACAAATCGGGATGTTTTCTTTTCAAGCCTTACAGAATTTTAGGGTAGCATTTGATTGCAGGAAATCAATAGGCATCAATCAATAATAGATTAAAGACATAATGGAAGGTTAAAAAGGAAACCTTTATCCATAGCAGTTCTTGCCTTGCTTATGGGTTTAGATTAATCTTATAATCTACCCGGAGAGAAAGCGGTGGAAAATAAGTATTGATTTCATGAGGCAAGACTTCCAGCCAGAGCTAAATATTTTCTAATTATTCACATTTACAACAGGACTTATAAGGTTCAATAAGGTTACTGCTATTACAAGACACACTCACCGTCCACCTTATATTTAACTGTCCACTACAACATAAAAGTGGAAGTGTGCGCATTTTTTTTGAGTTTATTCTTCACTCACATGCAAGTGAAAGAGAAGACACAGTGGAAAAATGTAGCATGAATGGGGTCACAGTTTGGCAGATGTCTGTCAGAGCTGGTGTGGATTGAAACATCTGACTCGGGTGTGACGAACATGATTAAAAAACATTCCTCAGCTGGTCTTGAAGAAGAAGTATGATTATGAAAATGCTTGAACTGCTCTCTTGTTTTTCACACACATATATATATATATAAATAGAAATTCAAAGCACACACATTGCATTTTATTTGCTGCGAACTGTATCCAGTGCCGGTTGATTGTGCAAGGCCCTTAACTCTCGAGTGCTCAGCTCTGTGCTTACATTTGATTCTGTCAGTCTTATAAGTCATCTTCTTATCTGCCAAATGTATGTCTGTAATGAGGCATCTCTGTTCCCCTAAATGTGCCCAGTCTGCATATTTCCTGAAAGAGAGATAGTAAAGGGGAAAAAAAAAATTAATTGTTGGTGAGGCGACTCATGACGCCTAGGCAACAATTAACAGGTACATTAATATTGCAGTGTTAAGATGTATCTTACACAATGATGACATTTTGGAATGCTTTTCTATTGTGAGTTGAGACAGATGCTGGATCATCAAGCTCCATATTTCTCCTGTTATAGGTAAGCTCCTTTGTGAGCGGCAGTTCCTGCTGTAATATGTCCAGATTCAGAGTGCGACCATTAATCAAGGCAAAGCATAAAGGAGGCTCGCTGACTGCAAATGCTTTTAAGACAACAACAACAACGATAACAACAACAACAGAAGTATCTCGCGTAACAGACTTCCTGCAAAATCAGTGTGATGAAGCCACCAATGAACAACAGTAAACCTTTTCTTTTACTTGCTGAAGGTCTTTAAAGGTTTAAAGTGAGTATGCGAGTTAAGTCTGCACATATGTTTTTATAGCATATACTGTAGGTTTATCAGGAAAACATTTGACTTGCATAAGCAACAAATCTTAGTGCTTCAAATCTTCCTGATGCAATATGCATGCCAACCAGGGATACTATATGAAGATCTGAAAACTACAGCTTTTCTCATGCTGAAATACGTTTCTCTTTTGCCGCTATCTGACTCCAGTGCATCACAGACATTTAGACAGCTGATATCTGATAACAAGTTCAATTGATCACGCTTATGCCCGTTTCACCGTAGCGTGTACTTGATCAAAAAGTTATTCACTGTGTGAGGAAATCAGCTAGCAAGGACTTAGGCAGCCTTAGACATACTGTACTCATACCAGTACATCAGGCTCCTTTTCCAACATAATATTTGCAGGAAGATAGCCTAGGTCAGAATTAAAAGTAAAGAGGTAATGTTTTTGGTGTGGTTTGTCTGTTTGTCTGACTGTAAGAAGGCTTGCACAAAAATGACTGAACCGATTTCATGAAGCTTGGTGGCAGGGTGCCACCCATTTTGGACTGGATCAGAGTTCTTTTTGCATATACACTGAAAATATATCCAAATATGGGCTAGTGCATCTCAAAAACTTGAATATTGTGAAATGTTACATGCAAACTAAAACATTTCAAGCATTTTTCTATTTGAATTTTGATCATTATGGCCTACAGCTCAAAAAAACTAATAAAACCATCTCAAGTTATTAGAATATTTCATTTCAACTTTGAGAAAATGACTATTCAAACAGTATAAATACCATGTATCTCTCTAGTTCAGTGCAGGCAACCACATTCATGCTGACTGCTGGGAAGACTGCCGATTTGACAGTGCTGTCAGAGTGCTGTATCAAAGCTTAGTTGACTAGAAGGAAAGAGCGTGGTGCACAAGCAAAAGGCATGACCGCAGCCACCAGTACACACAGATGTCTTCAGGAAAGGGGCTAAGAAGTCTTCAGAGGTGTCTTACCTGGGCTAAGAAGAAAACTAAATGGACTGTTGCTCAGTGGTCCAAAGTCCTCTCTTCAGATGAAAGTAAGTTTTGTATTTCATTTGGAAATCCTATGAATTTGGAAATCCTATCCTATGTCCTAGCGTCTAGAGGAAGAGTGGAGAGGAACAGAATCCAAGATGGTTGAAGTCCAGTGTGATGTTTCCACCATCTGTGATGATTTGGGTGCCATGTCATCTGCTGGTGTTGGTTCACTGTGTTTTTTTTTTATCAAGACCAAAGTCAATGCAGGCGTCTACCAGGAGATTTTAGTGCACGTTATGCTTCCATCTGCTGACAAGCTTTATGGAGATGCTGATTTCCTTTTCCTGCAGAACGTAGGACCTGTCCCCAGTGCCAAAACTTCTACCTAATAGTTCGCTGATCATGATATTACTATGCTTGGTTGACCAGCCAACATGTCTGACCAGACATGTGGGTTGTCAAGGGGAACAGAAGTAGCACCCGACCCAAATATACAGATACTGAATAGTAAAGGCTGCTATCAAAGCGGCCTGGGCTTCAGTAACACCTCAACAGTGCCACAAACTAATTGCCTCTATGCCACACTACATAATTTATGGATGCCATATTTACTATATTTACTATATTTGAATAGTATTTTATTATTATTTTTTTTTACCATATAATATTGAATATATGAAAGATTTTCATTTTAAATGAAATTATGGGAAAAAAAATCACGAATTTTTGGAGATGCACTAGTAAAATGATTGCAGATGCACATTTGCATATCATAGAAGAGTCGTCCTTGGCAGAGATCTGCGTTTTTTGAGTGCCCTTCTAGATGTCTCTGTTCTTTGACCCATTCATCTCAATCATGACAAACCTTCCACTTCCCACTGCTGAAAAACATCCCCACAGTATGATGCTACCCCCACTGTTTTTTATTAGACTTTGGCATCTTGAATCTAGATGGCCTTAGAGTCCTTTGGGTACCATTTGGCATTTTATTGAGGAATGGCCAAAAGGAATTTACTTTTGTCAGTGACAGTGGACACTAACGCAATATATTTACTCGAATACTGTACTTGGGTACATTTCTTGAGCACTGCATCTGTACTTTTCTTGAATATCTATTTTGGACTTACAGTATGACGTTTGTCCACTACATCCGAAATTCACATGTACTTTTGACTCCGCTACATTTTTAGGAAGATTTCTGTTACTTGTTACATTAAGAACATTAAGTATGGAGAAGAATTTTCTTTTCTCTCAAAAAAATGCGAAAGGCCATACACTGTGTTCGCCACAGGAGAAAACCAATCACAGTAAACTAGTACTATGCTCAAGTTCAAAATGCTTGGTGCATTTTTTGAACAGTTCAGTTTCAGCTTGGTGGTGGTAACTATGGCTACGGCAGATAAAAATGACAGTTCCTCATCAGAGCACTCATGGCTATATCTGAAGCCCATATTTAAATGATATTTTTAAATTATGAAAGATTCATATCATTTTAAATGCTTGCTCTGTTTACCGTTCCCCAGATCAACATTTTAAATAATGTTGTCTATACTCATAGTAGTTACATTGAAAATGTTATAAACTACTTTTGAATACTTAAATATTTTTAAATAGAACAGCTTTCACTTACAGTATATTGTAGTAATATTTGACCAAGAGTATCTATAGTTTGTATACAGCCATGCTGCCCTGGGGGTGCCCGATCTTGCCTGTTCTCGGAAGCTAAGCACGGGCAGGCCTGGTTAGTACTTGGATGGGAGACATCCAGAGAAGGCCGGTTGCTGTACAAAGACCCAGCAACAAGGGGGTGCACACTCTGGTGTATGCCTGCGTGCCGGTCCCAAGCCCGGATAAATGGGGAGGGTTGCGTCAGGAGGGGCATCCGGCGTAAAAACTCTGCCAAATCAGACGTGCGGACAAAAAGCTCCGCTGTGGCGACCCCTAGTTGGGAATAGCCGAAATGGGAAGGAGGAGGAGGAGGATCTATAGTTTGTAATAGAGGTGTGTATTTTGTCCACCTCTGCTGATAGTTGTGCTTCTGGTAGGGTCTATATTCACACAGGACATCTAAGGTTCTGCCAGATTGTTTTCTGGTTTGTGGATAATTTTTATTCCCTTTTCCCTCTTTCTTCAGTTTGGATGGAAAGCCAGTTTGAGGAAGAACATCAATAAATCAGAACTCCCATTTAAGAACGAAGGAAGCCACTGTGTACCTTTTAAACCTTAGACTTTGAAAACCACAAATTTCTTTGTGCCTTTAACCAAATCTTCGTCTTAACGCCAGGTATTCCAGAAAATTCCTTCGACTTCATGGCTTTTTTTTTTTTTTTTTTGTTCTGTCATGCATTGTCAGCTTTTTTCATTTATTTAGACAGAAACATGCCTTTCCAAATTTAATTACCTGAATTTAAGAGGTCAACTATAATCAAGTTTCAGAATGATTAATGGAAATCAATTTCGAGTGCCGTAGCAAAAGGTCCTTAACAACGACCATCTGATATTGAGTAAGTTCACTATCATCAACACTGATGGATTTTATTAACTTTAAAAAAAAAGTACACCGCGTTTTGGACTTATTCTGGTGAAGACTGATCAAATATTCTTGGATAAATACTCGTAAAAAATGTAATATACAACAATTTTGTCTTATTTGTTCTCACAATTTCTTGTGTTTCACAACGAACTGGTATGTCTTATGCCCCTCAGCCCAAGATGATGAAAACAGCACTGAATTAAGTCATGTCTGGAAAAGACAAAGAATCTTTGACACCCTGAGTAAACTGATAGGGACATGATCATGCCAGCGGCTACGTAACACTCTGTTTCGCTAGACTCTGTACCGTTTCCCTGACAGGTAAACCTTATAGTTTCCAGAGAAGCAATTATCTCTATGAATGAAGCAGTCAATGACTGTCATTAGTGTTCAATGAAGATGAGCTCAGCGAAACTCTGGCTGGATATGGGATATTTTCTGTTTTCTTCATCATGCTTTGTGCATCAATGGCTTTTTAATTCACTTGTCTATCTAAAGGATTGCGATTCACACTCTTCTCCAAGGCCTTATGAATGAACTCTATATACGTATAGTTAAATTTGGGAACAATACAGTCAATACATCACACAGTGAGATTATATGGCCTTTCTCAAAAGTGTTTTCAGGTACAACTAGAAATAATTTACGATGGTCAAATATTGATGCTTTCAGAAGAATGGACTAGATAAGAAGATTTAGATTCAAAGGTGTATAATCATCAAGGCCATTTTTACATGTCAAAAAGCTTTTACCCAAAGCCAGAACTAAAGCAGAGACAGTTTAGGCCTTGGTCAGTGCACTGGTAGTCATGGGATTTTACGGAGTTACTTACTGTATGTTAACTGCTACCACCTCTAGAACAGTCAAGTAGGCTGAAACCTTCTAACTGCCTGATGTGAGAACAAACAACCATCAGATAATGAAATTGACATGTCGGATTTCTAAATTGCCAAATATGTCCAGGATTAGATTTTTTGCTTTCTACAGTTGCCATCCATTTTGCAGCTGTCCATCTGCCCCATGCCACCATTCTGCTCCCAATGTCCTATTTTACCAAAATATGGTCACACTAACATACTACTTTAACAAGACCACTTTACTAAAGGCCCAATCTTGCTTAATTGCCAGTGGGATTTGTATAACCTTCCAGGCACTAGTAAAAAACCTTAACTACTGGGCGAAAGCTCTGTCTAATTAAACATCCCAGATGGGCAGAAATGCACAGTCCTTGACTTAAGTTAAGAATGCCTAGAGGCAAGAACTGCTCCTCACCATTACATACAAAGTTGTATCTGAATTTATATTCAGAATAGCCTGTTTATATTGAGCCTATGTTGAAAAATCTCTATTTACATTCCTAATCCAAATGTATTGAATATCTTCAAGATAGTTCTTAGAATCTACTTGACATAAGTGTTAAGATACGGGTTAAGATATTTCAGCTCAAATTTCCTAGAGGCATT
Organism: Synodontis membranacea; assembly: GCA_025674565.1. Lineage (NCBI taxonomy): Eukaryota > Metazoa > Chordata > Actinopteri > Siluriformes > Mochokidae > Synodontis > Synodontis membranacea. Next base: position 6,793,027 of record JAOVYU010000032.1, on the reverse strand, counting down.
ATGAAAATGAACTTAGTTTAGCACATGGAAAAAAACAACTTAAGCTGTTCATGTGAACAAATCAGTAAATCAGATCAAATTAGTAAATCTTTAGTTTCTTATTTTTGTCTTTACTTCTTAGAGTTCACACACACACAACGTATATATATATATATATATATATATATACTACCAGTCAAAAGTTTTAGAACACCCCAATTTTTTCCAGTTATTTATAACACATTTCAGAATTATACCAAAAGGCCTTTTTCAGGGAACACAAAATGAGTTAACAATTTCAAGCTGTTCTGCAGCAATGGAGGTTTCAATCAAGCCTTGAAAGCTGGTGCTACTAATTCCCGCAGGTGTTCCAACTTTCCTGGATTACTTCCAGCCCCCTCTGTCTGCATAAAAGCAGTGTTGGAACGCACTGTGGTACCGTACCCTCGTGAGCATCAGTTGAACAGTATTGTACCTGCAGAAAGTAGTGTGTCGCTACAAAAATGGCGAGAAAAAGGCAATTAACAATGGAAGAGAGACAGACCATCATAACACTTAAAAATTGTAGGTCTTTTTTTCTACAGAGAAATTGCAAAGAAAGTCAATGTGTCAGTGCTCTAAAACTTTTGACTGGTAGTGTGTGTGTGTATATATATATAATTTAAATTGAGTTTGTTTGTAGTTTGCCTACTGCAGTCTTTAACAAGAGCAGCTAATGATTTAGACAGTCAGCCTGAAATATAAGACAGATCTCCCTGGAATGTCACGCTAGAGAAATTTAGTGAGAGAAGCGCAATATGGATAAGAGAAAGTCTGGGTCCCTTGGGCAGAGATAGCAGTTCCACTACTTTGCCATTAGCTTTGGCAAAGATCCCTCACATCCAAAACTAACACTAATGCTCGCCCACCTTCCCATTCATGTGTCAAACAGGTTTGCCGTCCTCGGTGGAGTAGCTGCTGAGAAGAATGTTGAAAGAAATGCTGATCTCTGGTTATAGGACAGGCTATGATACATGAAATGAGCTGGGATTTTTAGGGGCAGCAGCAGCAGCTTAATTAAGTTTTATACCAGGAGCCAGTCAAAGCAGATAATCTTAGGGTCTTGGGTAAGAATTAGTTTTCAAAGATAGTTGATAATGTACAAGCTAACATTGCATACATCTGGTTCCTCTCAAGGTTTCTTTCTCATGATGTCCATTGTTAAAGGGTTATACAAATAAAAAGTAATTGTGTGTGTGTGTGTGTGTGTGTGTACATGGTGCCTTCTGGCTTCTATTCCAAGGTGTATTCTCAGCTCATTCCTAGTATTTCCAGGATATGTGTTTTGTGACCCTGACCAAGATAAAGCACTTACTGAAGAAGAATGACCTTTTATGTCTTTCATGGCAAACTTGGATTTGTGTATAAAAATTTCATTTAAATTAAATGTGATAACTTCAATGGGCTGATCTTACACTTTAGAGATCATGTCATCGTCCCTCCATACTCTCTCCACAGTGATGTCTCCTTTTGTATCTGTA
>JAOVYU010000032.1:6744644-6758649 GCA_025674565.1 Synodontis membranacea | reverse complement strand
ATATATAATAAAGTCAATGTGTTCATCTTTTAGTTGAGATATTTCAAATGTAGCAGGATGTGATAATATAAAATCATCTTGACTTTGGTCCATCTGGTATATAATAGAAGTGTGTAACACACTGCATAAATCATTACCTCCACAGCGTCTCTCTGTGTGACTCGAGTGTGCTACAGAGATCTCTGAGGAGGAGAAGGAACAAAACACAAGTGTTAGGCTGATAAGAGAGAGACAAACAGCTAATAATAAAGCTGGCACCCAATGTGCTTGTGATGACGAGTGCCAGGCGTAATTAAATGAAATGAAGTTTTGTAATGGAGTGCTTCCAAAGGCTTCTGTAATGAATTGTAATGGAAGGGTGCCAAACTCATCTCAGCTCAGAAATACATAGATTGATAAGCTTCAACTGCATATTCGCATGCTCACACACATTAACATAGAGAGAGCTATGCTAAATTTGTAGTAAACAGTTTGTATAGTTGTTGGGTTAGTGCTTAGTCTATATGCTTTGTGTCTTCGCAACCACGTCATTCGGTTCAGTTCATTTGAACCGTGCTGTGTTTGCCTCCTTAATTCAGTTAGTTATGGAAGGTTGTGGAAATGTCATTCAAACTCAAGTGCAAAGCAAATCAAAAACACCAATCCCTAAAGTCCTCACAACAGCTCCTCTCATCCACTGCTCTTTAATAATAGTTTCAAATGTGTATACTAAATAGAAACCTCAGGTCCAATTGGAAATTCAAGAGATTTGTCAATTCTCCACATTAAAAATAAAACTGCTCATTGCACACTCAATGCTTTCAATGTAAGACACTTGTGTCTATCCAAATGGTACGTATTAGTTATATTATTACAGATATTCTTATTATTTTTATCCTTATTTTTGTCAAATACTCAACTGTTAGTTGTTTTGGGCTGGATACTAGATACAGATGTTGACCCAGATGGAAATACAACCACAGATTATAATCTGTAAAGGATGGAACGACTACCTTCTGACTATTGAAAGAACCCCAAGTTTATTCCTTGAAACTGAATTTTCATAAAATAAAATATATCTTCAATCTTCAATTAAAATGAAAATTCTGAATTCTTGAATAATCTCTTAATATTTTAAAGTAGAAACTTCTTATTATTTAAGAATTTCTTTATTTAAATTTTTAAATAAATGATTTTTTAAAATTCACACCCATATTATTGATATGAAAAAGCTTTTTTGCTTTTTTGTCATGTAATCAATTGTTTGTCATTTGTTTGTTTGTTCATTTATTCATTCATTCATCTTCAATCAACATTTTTTTTAATCCTGATTAGGGTTTCTGTGGAGCCTATCCTAGGAATACTTGCTGTATGCCAGGTACAATGCCCTCCACAATTATTGGCACCCCTTGTAAAGATTGGTAAAAAATGGTCAGAAAAAAAAAACCACGTTTTGGGGAAGTACTTGAGAAAAATCCAACCTTTTAATTGAAATACATTTATTCAGAGAAAAACAAATCCCTTATCAAGAAATAACTATTTTCAACAAAAACACATGTGCCACAATTATTGGCACCCCTGGCGATTATTGCGAACACATTGAAACATAATCTCATGTTTCATTTTTAGCTGAATTGAGTATACAGAAACTTTCAAGCTGTAATCCATGACTTCCTGATTAACTGGTGTACAAATATGATTTGTCACAGACACCAAATTCCCTTAGTCATCCATCAAAATCGGAAAGATAAGTGACCACACAAACCAAATGAGGTAGAAATGTGTTGACTTTTATAAGTCAGGGAATATTTACAAAAATACTCTTACTCATCTGAAAATGCCCATTTCTACTGATGGGGGAAAAATAAAAAAGTGGACAACAACTGGAACTGTTACAAAGGTGCCTGGTCGAGGACCCAACTTAATTTAGCCCCAATGTACAATGACAACAATGGTTAGAGAGCCAAAAAAATAATCATAAGGATCACTGTTGAAAAATTTAAATCTTGGAGTTACCAAGTCTCCAAAACCACCCTCAGATGCCACCTCTATTCCAACAGATTATTTGGAAGATATATCAGAAAAAAAGCCCTTTCTGTAAGTTAAACACAAACAAGCTTTTTTTTTCAGTAAGCACTTGAGGAGGGTTTGGAGTAATAAGAAGGATGGCTATGAAAAGAAACTTAATATAACTGTAAAATAGTGGAGGTTCTGTGATGTTTTGCAGCTGTCATTCCTCCAAAGGCCCTTGTTTGGGTACATGGCATCATGGCATGGAAACCCTGTTTCATGGAAACCCTGCATCCTGATCTCCATGAAATACCAGGACATTTTAGAACAAAACTGAAAACTGGATCGACACTGGATCTTCCAGCAGGACAATGATCCAAAGCATATGTCCAAATGAACACAAAAATGGTTAACTGACCACAGAATCATGCTTCTGTCATGGCCATCTCATGGCCCATCAAAAACCTGCGGGGTGAGCCCTGCATGATCTGGAGACACTCTGTAAAGAGGAATGGTCTCAGATACCCTGCTCTGTATCTCTCCAACCTTATAAAATTCTATACGAGAAACTGTATCATTCATTGACAAGGGGTGGTTGTACAAAGTATTAAATACAAAGCTGCCAATATTAATAATTGTGGCATGTGTTTTTTTTTTTTTGTTAAAAAGAAATATTTCTTGATGAGGGACTTATTTTTCTTTTTTTTTTTTTCAGGGATTTTTTTTTTTGTTTTTTTTTTTTAAATACATTTATTTCTATTAAACACTGGATTTTCAAAAATTTTTTCAGTGTAAGATGAACCACCTAATTCACCAAAAGGTGGAAGTTTTTCTTACTCTTTTTTCCTAATCTTTACAAGGGCTTCCAATAATTGTGCAGGGTATGTCTTTTGGCCAGTGTTATCAAACCAAAGGAATGCAGAGGAAGCCCACAAAGACAGAGGAAGAATATATAAAACCCAGGACCTTGGAGCTGTGAAGCAGTAACCTTCATACTCCAGCTTAGAATGATTACCATAAAACTATTGCTTTTAGATTTGAAAATACAGTATTACCAATACATCATGCAATACGTCAACGTACATTTTATAAACTACTAAAACCTTCAATATTACCAATGTTTGTCAGTTTGGAAAGTCTTGAGTCTCTACAAAGTCATACAAAGTATCTCAGTTTTCCTGCTTGTTTATAAATGCAAATGGATCCCAAAACACATTACTGTAATGCCTGTGTTCGATCAGGCCACTTACACAAGGAATGGAACGAGTCACTAATTAGCCCAGCGCCACTGAGATTGATTATTTGGTGGGACGTACATTACTGCATGTCAATATGAAGAAACTTGGAGTCTGTGTGCCCTGGAGTCGAGAAAGGATGTGTGTGTACGTGTTTCTGTTTTCCATAGCTCCTGCTCCAGTTCATCTTTTTGACTGATTATTAGTGTTACTGTATATCTGTTGTATGTTTTTATTGTGTCTTTTTCTTCTGTAATATGAGCTTGTGTTGGGATTTGTCCTCAAGTAAGGATTTCTGCTCATGGTTTTTGTGTTGTAGTTTTTTTTTTTAATTCCCTACTCTCAACGATTTTCAGTTCTATTTCTCAGACTGTCTTCAGGTGTGGTTTTCTTAACAACTAGTAGAGTTTACTCATTTCCTTTTTCCCTTATTGAACACCAGTAGCAAGATCATCATCCTGTAACAGTAAATCACTTGGGGTGTAAACACAAATGAGAAGACAAGTTGGCTGGATCAAACGCTGTTGCTGCAGCCTGGTACAAACACTGTGTGCCATCTGCCACTGCTACCTGGACAGATCTTTGGTGTATAGACCCAGAAGGCACTAAATGATAGCCTCCTTCTGTCTGAGACATTATCTTAACTAGGGGCAGCTAGGGGCCCTTCTATGCAGTCACGTTATTCTTGTGGAGTTGGGTTTTAAAAACTGCAACAGTGGATGAAGAGATGCAGGATACAGCACTTTGATACAGAATACAAAGATGGTTTCATGGTCAATGCAGACTTTATTCGAGCCCTAGAGCATGATTTTCTATATATAGGTTTCAAATGTCACTTTTGAAAACATACTTTGGATGGTCTGTTTGTGAACAGACACACAACTTACTGTCTAATGTGATTCACAGACAGGGCAGAGTTTTGATTAGTTTATGTGCTCCTAGTGTCACACTACTGTATCTACCAGTCTCCCAGTGTTCAATGGTGCTACATACACTTTTAGGGTACCTGCCAAAGAAATGCCTCAAACTGACTGCAAGAGTCTGAGCCACTATATTGGGGTAACTAACAGGAACCAGACCCATTATTTTAAGATCTATAAGCTGCTTTGGGTCATCAAGTCTGGTTTGATAGGTACATAGCAGAAGGACCTGTAAGTTACATCAACAAAAGGAGTTAACAATTTGAGGCAATAAGCAACACTAGTCTTTTGAATGGCCTGTCTCTGTCTCTGACCTGTCTATGAACCACACTGGATAGTGAGCTCTGTCTGTTTGTAAAACAGAGACAGAGGCCTTTGGGCTTGGATGTTGCATGCCTGGCAAGTTCCACAGCCTTTACACCATTGTCATTGTTATGAATGATCATTCAAAAGACTAGGCAACCAATCCAATATCAAATCATGGTCTACCCTTAAAGTGTTTAAGGCACCACTATCTATGCACTGGGGTCTGGTAGACAGTTTGCTGCTAGGAGCACATAAATTACTCAAAGCTTTTCTTAAAGGTGTGGAACATCGCTGACTTTCATGCAAATCAGTGTTGTCATGGAGACTTGGACTTGGTACTGCTTGGTGTAACTTCCCATATGATCCAGTAGAAGTTGCAGATGTAAAGAGGCTTTTGTATGACTATCACCCAGGTGAAAGATTAAAGACTTCTACGTTCCCAGTTTCCTAGTTCCACAGAGTCCTGATTTCCTGGATTCCAATGTTTTAGTATTACCATACCATAGATTCATCATTTTAGATAATACCAGTTGCATAGTTTAACTATGCTTCTAATTCCTCAGCAACATAATTACCCGGTTTTCAAGTATCCTGGTTCTCAAGTTTACTAGTGTTCCAGGTTTTTTTTATTTTTTTTTTTTTATTTCTTAACATTTAACATTAAATTTTTTTTATTTCCCATTTCCTCACGGTTATTTTTCTTTCTTGAATTTGTCCTTTACAGTATATTGTTGTACCAAGTGACCTTGTTTATTTATTTATTTTATTTTATTTTATTTTTTTAAAAAAAGATGCTACAGGTATATAAATTTAGTTAAACTGACTCCGTCCCTACGTCCTAAGTCTGCTGAGTCGGGTCCCATGGTGTTACTATAAGTGTGTGTGTGTGTGTGTGTGTGTGTGCGTGTGTGTGTGTCCACCTGGGATAAAGTTGGAGTCGGACAGGCAGGCACGGACTTCGCTGCTGTTTCCAGAACACTGATTCCCAGTAGGAAATAGAACGTCACAGTGACGGAGGCGAATTTGAGAACCAGATGAGTCACAGTGGGACCATTCAGACCAGTCAGACCAACTCTCTGTGGAAAAAATAGCATTATATTTATTTTAAACTTTAATACTTTTATAATCTAACATTGTGTGCAAACAGAGTCCATTATGAAAAACCTTTATAGGAAGTAATAATTTTTCTCCAACAAGTCTAATACTTAACAAGTTTGCCGAAGCATTAAACCTTTCTTGTAAAACACATATCTCGTAAAACACACTCACTAAAAAGTCTATTTCTTTGGTTTCTCATCCAGAGCTTGAGCCTATAAACTGATTGCACAATCACCTCCACCTACAGTAACTCCCACGATAACTCAACCTTTATGACAAAAACCCTGGAGCTGAGCATATGGCTATATGTACATGTTAACTTTGGGATAAAACATGTACAATATCAATTTATAAACTTAAAATAGTCCTCTAAACTATTTGCAACTGCAACTGGCTAATAAATTTAAGCCTGGTGTGTCAGTCCTGGGGAATTTCAGCCATGCAGAGATTAGCACTCAACCTCATTTAACACAGCTAATGATTAATTTAACTAATCAGCTAATGATTAAGACATATATGAACTGAATTGGAAAATAAACACAAATCACTTCAGGACTGTTATCATTCAATATATAAAAGAAGTTGCAGTTGACCAAATAGAGATTTGTCTTGTCAAGTCAGCCTCAGATTCAGTAGATTCTTTCTTAGATGCCAGTAGATACTAGCTTTTTAATTTTCTAATTTAAACATCCATGCTTCCTTCATTCATTCATTCATTCATTCATTCATCATCCATCCATTGCTTAAGAAACTGATCAAATACTTGGGCAGGCTATCATCAGTTAAGGAAAAATTTCCCTTTAATTCGCCCTCTAGCCTAGTCCAGCAAATTTTATTTAACTTGAATACCTAACATTGTCTGTAACTAGCTAAGTTCCCTCTGAAAGTATTGGAACCACACGGCCAGTTGGATTTTTTTGATGTATGCTGAAGACATTTTGGTTTGGGATGAAAAGGTGAATATAAGATGATAAACCAGCATTTCAGTTTTAATTTCCCGATCTTTGCATGTAGATGTTTCAAACAACTTGGAACATGTGAGCTTTTGATGGAACCCACCCATTCTTTAAGCAACCAAAAATATTGGAACAGTAACTGAAGGGTGCTTTTTGTTGCCCAGGTGTGCCCTGTTAGATTGATTTTTTAAACAACTAGTAGCTCTGAATATCTACTCTTGGCTTGGGCCCTGGGTTTGGCCTGTGAAAACTGCATTTGTTGTAATAAAGGATAAACCAAAATGAAGGCCAGAGGGCTGTGTATGGGATAAAAGCAAGTCAATTTGAAGCCCAGAAAAAAGGTTTGATCAAAAAACAATTGATCACAGCTATTGCACAAGCAGTGGGCAAGGCAAATACAAGCTATTAGGAATGTCCTGAAACCACTGGTCAGCCAAGGAAAACAACAGCAGTTGATGACAGAAGCATTAAAGAAAACCCCTAAAACAAGCCAGTGACATCACCAACAACCTCCATGGGTCAAGGGTGAAATCACTGTCCACTGTTCAAAGAAGACTTCAAGAGAAAAAATATGGAGGCCATACCACAAGATGCAAGCCACTCATCAGCAGTAAGAATCAAAAGGCCAGATTGGAATTCGCAAAGAAATATAGAGATGAGTCACAAAAATTTTGGAGCCAAAACGACACTCGACCAAAGTGACGGAAAGCCAATGTGTGGAGAAATAATGGACCTGCTCGGTCAAGCACGGCTGGAGGCTTGAGTCTGCAGTGCTGCTTCTGGAATGTGGAATGGGCTCCCTAATCTTTATTGATGATGTACCTCATGCAAGTAGCAGCAGCACGATTTCAGAAGTCTACAGAAACTTTCTGCATGAAAATTTAGAAAGAAATGCATCCAATCTAATTGGAAGAAACTTCATCATGCAGCAAAGCAATAACCCAAAACAAACTGCAAACACAACAAAGGACTTCATCGGGGGTGGGGGGTGGGGTGGAGTGGAAGGTTGAAGCCTGGCCAAGTCAATCACCTGATATGAATAATATGTGAATATCATATAATAATAATATATGAATATTATAGGTTCATTTCCACTATGCTGACGACTTGAATGAAGCTCAAGCTTAACAGGATAATGGACCCAGTATTTTTCCCCAAATGTTTCATAAATGTCATAATCTAATGCTAGTAATGTCAGACTGAAATGAAATATTCTCTTTTTTTCATTTCTGTGTTTATATTTACAATTTCTAAATGGTTGCAGTTCGGATACGTTTAATAAAATAGAAACCTGACAAAACATTATAGATGATAATATAAAAAATCTCTTTCCTGTTCTTTTTTTTTTTTTTTTTTTCACATTTAGAGGCAGTTTATTTTAAATCACGATTTTATAACTGCAGTGCCATTTGACATTTTAACTGTTAAAAATTTTATGATACTCCATAAATATTAGAGTTGCTTTAATCAATCAGACAAACAATGGGCTGCCACATGGCATTATGATAACAACTGCCTATTTACACCTTGGTGAAATTTACAATGGTCATTTTAGTTATTTTAGCCCTTACACATACCACAATATATCTGGCACATCAATGCTTACTGAAGTGGTCTGTCCTGTTTTTGCAAAGTTTTAGTGGGTCAAAACAGCTGGAGCCTGAGGGAAATTTTTCTTCCACATTTTCCCCCTAATTTGGTAATTTGGCCAGTTACTACCCACCAGCCAGCTACCAACTGAGAAGGGTGAAAGCTAACACATGCTTCATCCCAAATGCATGAAGCCATGCATGCTGCATCACAAACCAGCATAGCACACTCCTATGTGCCTTCTTCCACATACACGAACTCACAGACACCCACAATTGCTTAGTCTCATAAACTTATGCCATTTACTGTGTCACATTTTCCAGTTACATCTGTGTGGTTATCATTTTTCACGATAGCTTTCCGTGATATAAACTACCAAATAAGACAGAAGTGACAAAAGATTAAAGTAGCAATTTTTTTTAATGCACCGTGTTAATCTCAAATGCATCTCAAAATATTAGAATATGTAATATTTTATAATATTTTACTACTAATATTACTCACTAATATTTTACACTTTTATTTAAGAAAGTGAAAATGTAATATATTCTAGACTCATTACATGTAAGCTAAAATGCATTTGCATGAATGTCAAGCATTTTCCCATTTTTAATTTTGATCGTTATAGACTACAGCTCAAAACAAAAAAATAAATAAATAAAATATCTCATATTATTGAGATTTTCTCATATTCAAAATTTGGAGATTGAGCAAAATTACTGTATGTTCAAACAGTATAAATACAGTGTATACTGTTTGTCTAATTCGGTACACGCAGCCACAATGATGGGGAAGAATGCAGTTGTTCAGAAGCCGATTACTGACACCTTCCACACTTTATTAATTTTAAAGTTGACTGGAAAGGAAAAGTGTGGTAGGAAAAAGTGCAGAAGAAACAGGGATAACCGCTGCATTGAGAGGATCGCCAAGAAAATTCAATTCAAGAACATGGTAGAGCTTCACAAGGAGTGGACTGAAGCCGGTGTCAGTGCATCAAGTGGTGAGAAAAGGAGCAAAAGACTGCACTGGTCCACTGCACTAAATGATGAATGATTTGTAAAATCATGCTACACAATGAACAAGGTAGACAGGAAGACTAAAATGACACAGAATACAATAAATTACACGGTATAATAATAATGATTAAATAGCATCACAATTTTGACGTACTGATAGTTTTAAGTCTCATGCTTTTTATTTTGTGTATTTTCATTTATTTATTTATTTTTACAAAAGAAAATGTATTTATTTATACGAATTTTTTATAAGAAAAAATATGCTGATAAATATTGAACACAATCTTTAATTGAATCATCCTTACATTTACTGAACCAAAGAGCCCTTTAACAAGTTTATTACTTGCTTCATTAACACATTAACACTTTTCAATTTACAGTTTTACATTTCATTAGCTCATTTCTTCCTTCGCATGCATTTTTATCAAATCCATTTTAATCAGTTCTTTTTTCTTTTCTTTTTTTTTTTTTTGCTACTTTCTTCCCGCACGTTGCACTAGCTGGAATTAGGAACAAGTAAAATTCAGTGCTAATAGGATACATTTCATGCTACATGTTTATCTCAAGGAATTAATTATCAAGATTTAAAAAGGCTCTATTAGAGTTTATGAAAATGCTTACAAAGCAATCACAAAGAATTCTAAGCACTGACATAAAGCTTTACGATTCTGAGCTTCACGGAGATCATTTCTGAATGTACTTGTGAGTAATGAAAGCTTGCTGTCAGCTCTCCTGTTGTTCACTTGTCATTAGTATTCACTTCCCTCGCTCCCTGTGAGATTGTAATGAATGGTGTGACAGGTGGAGACACAGAAAGGTCATGGCAGAGTCTCGCTCAGGCCTTGGCTAATGGACAAACTGACATTTGAATACCAGAGATTCACCCATCTCAGCCACTGTATTTTAGCCTAATGTGGGGGACATGTCTCACCATTTAGCTCCTTTTTTTCTCTCTCTCTCTTCCTGATGTTGTGGGTGTAGTATTCAAGCTTAAGTCTATCATTTTCTTTAAGTGTGAAATTGATTTTTCTTCCTTCTTTAGTCAGGCTTACCTTCTATATTATATTAGTAGAAGAGCATGTACAGTACAGTACAGTACAGGCATGTGATTCCTGATCGTGTGTTCGTGTTCATCAGTATATCTGTTGAAACACTACCCATAATCTATGGGTGTGATACAGTATATTCTGGAGTGTCTGGGTGTAATTTTGGACCAAAAATGAAGATTATTATATAGGCTTATTTTATGAGTCTTAAATCAGTTTACACTCTAAATATGACAAATAAACAACTGCATCAGTTTATTCTATATATCATTGTTCAGAAATATAACTATACTGTTTAAAAACATTATTATTATTTTTTTTTTACATGTAAAGAGGAAAACAGGTTCAACCAATCCTTTTTTTTTTTCCAATAAGCCACACAGTGTCAAATCAACATTTTTCTATCATTATTATAGATGATGTTGAAATAACACCAACGAAAACGCAGAGACAGGATTAAAAAGCAGCAAGAATTTGATTGTTTACACTTCCTATTTGTGGTTTTGTGTATATGTGTGTGTGTGTGTGTGTGTGTGTGTTGGGGGGGTAGGGGGTTGTTAAGATGTCCCTTATTTTTGAAAATTGAAGGTGGCAACCCAAACGATATCTCATGTTCAGATGTGTACGCTGTACAACTGTCTGATGCCTCAGTTCACCTCTGCCTTGAGAATGTTAACAAGCTGTCAGTGTTCAGTTTGCCCAGCTTTGTGAGCTGAAACTTCAAAAGAAATGGACCGCTGCTCAGTTATTTGCAGCCTTCGTTACCTTACAAGGCTGTCAAATTACAAGGCGGTCACTCACCGCACGCAGTCAACAGCAAGTGGTTACCAAGCAACCAAAGCAATGCTGATGATAGCACAGAAAACTTTAACTGACACTGTTAACTAAGCTCCTGATGTGTATATCCAATCAAGACACCGCTCACACTACACAATGTCCGGTTAAATTTTCTAACATGTCAGAATTTCAGTGTTATCCCCAACGGCTCAGTGGAACACATTAAGGCATTGTTCACCTTCTGATACTGGTATTCATACTCTATTTACCATCTCATTCAAATGCGATTGAGGCAGGGACACCTGGACGGGATGAAAGACCACAGAAACACACAAACACATATACATACATACTTACATGCTTAATCAAACCCTGCAAGCAATATGTACTGTACAGCTTGTTGGTATTTGGTGGCATTGCCTTTTAATTGCTTAACCTAAATAAGAAACCATATTTGGTCACTTCTGACATCCTGAATGACCTCAAAGAATCACATGGATTTGAATTTTTCATTTTCTGAAAAGATATATATTCTTTTAAGGAAACTTTTTGGAAAATATTTCCCCTGGACCAGTGAGGAGCCATATATGGTAACTATATGTTAACTTTATTGACCTTGATTTGCAAAATAAAATAGAAAACTTTGATAAAATATATCCTCCAATAACACTCTAAGGTTGAAGTTTTTAATTTCCAAGAATTTCAATTACTGCCCTATAAAGGCTTATACTAGCCTCCCAAAAGCCTCTCACAAACACTTTGGCAGAATCTTTGCTCATCCCTCCTAACAGACATGGTGTAACTCAATCAGGATTGTTTGTCTCCTCGGACATGCTTTTTCATTCCGCAAATTTTCAATGGGCTTTAGATTAGGGCTTTGTGATGGCCACACCGTTTTTCTGGCTAATGTCTTGAGGTTTTGCGTCTATATTTCTAGATAATTCTCCTTCCTTGTGATGCCATCAATTCTCTGAAATCCCTTTTCCAGCAACCCCCCCCCCAACCCCCCCCCCCACACACACAATATTGTGCTGCCACCCTCGTGCTTCACATTTTGGATGGAGTTCTACAGATTAAAAGTCTCACTCTAGGGCTTCTTCCTTGCAATACATCCTTTGAGGGAACAGAGAAATATGATTCTCTTAATGACTTTCCGATAGTAGACCGCACACGCACACACACACACACACACACACACACACACACACACAATATACACATCTAGAACTTTGTGAAATGACAATAAAAAGGACAATAGACTTTTGGAAAAATGTCACATTGTGTTATTGTTGCAAAAAACACTCATCTTCCATTTTCACTCTTGAAAATGATTTACAAATGGATTTGAGTTTCATACACAGATTTATCACATAAATAAAAAAAGAGTTTCATCTCAGTTTTAGTTAGCGCGTTCCTGAATAATAATACTCACATTTGCTTTAGGCTTTTGATGAATAAATACATAAAATAGGAACAGTGAGCAGTCAGGGTGTGTGTGTGTGTGCACATGCACATATGTGAGTTGTTAGTAAGTGTCTGTATGTGGGTGTTTTGTGAGTGTTTAGGCATACACACACAGTAAATCTATCTATAAATAGCAGCTTTGATTGTGCATATTTAAATTAGAGCATGGGCTTATATGTGTAGGTGGATTTGTGTGTGTGTGTGTGTGTGTGTGTGTGTGTGTGTGTTTACCTGGACAGGGCTGTGTGTTACACAGAGCCTCCTCAGTGTGTAAGCCAAGGCAGATGTCTCCTCCATAAGCAGGCGGAGGGTTACTGCATGAACGAGTGCGGATATAATGACCCCCACCACATGTGGCTGAACATCTGGACCAAGAAGACCAACACGACCAGCTTCCATCCACTGAACATGGTGTGGGACACAGGAAGAGAGAGAGAGAGAGAGAGATATGTCATGAGTAAAAAAGGAAAAGTCTCTTTCACTAAGCTACATTTAATGTCTTTGTAATAAATTATTCAAACACACATCTCCGGTGAAAGCTTAGTCAGTGAATCATACAGTGCTGTGATTATAATGGTCTTGCCCATCATACAAACTTTATATGAGGAGAATCTATAGAACACAGAAAACAGGATGTCTTTCAGTAGAGCAGGGGGGTGTGCCTTTGAGTGTGGTAGGTGGGCCTGTGTATGTAAGTGGGAAAAAGGTATGTTTTTTTGAGTATGGCATGTGTCTGTGAGTTTGCCAAACGGGTGTGTCCTTGAGTGGGACAAGCGGGTGTGTCCTTGAGTGGGACAAGCGGGTGTGTCCTTGAGTGGGACAAGTGGGTGCGTCCTTGAGTGTAGTAGGTGGCTGTGTCTTTTTTGTGGGACAGGTGGCCATGTCTGAGTGTGGTGGTTGGTTATGTCTCAGAGTGGGACAGCTGCCATGCCCTTAAGTGTGCTTTTGGGTGAGCCAGATAGACATGTCATTAAATGTGGCAGGTGGCTGTGCTTGAGTATGGTAGGTGTGTGCATGTGAGTGGGACAAGTGGGTGTGTCGAGGATGATTGGATATGCTATCGCCCACCCACTCTCAATCATTCACTCGGGTTTGTTGAAGGTGGAGCCTCTGGTCGCTTTACAGTATATCCCAGGGTGCCCTCACCTTCTGGCTCTCCCTTTTTAGTTAAGCTGTCATGCCTAGCCTTGCCATGCCTGAGTCCTTGCTTGCACTCTGCCCCTATGTGTACATTGTTCTTAACTATTATGTAACAATGAGCAAACCTAACATAATGATTCAAATCTGATTTTTGCATTAAAATGACACAGATCTGGGGTCTCATTTATAACCGTTGTGTACGCACAAAAAAATGGGATCTAAAAGAAGCGTACGCCACTTCCTACGCAAACGTTGCTATCTATAGAAACAAACTTGACGGCAGAATGTGCGCATATGTACGCAAACTCTGACCCATGCATGCAAACATTCTGGAGAAAAAAATGGAGAAAAAAAAATTTCTTCTGGAGATTTTGACTATCGCAATTGCTTCTTTTTTTTGCAGCAAAACCCAGGAGGCTTCATTATGCGTTTTTGTCTGAAAAGTGGTCTCTTACATATGTTGCTTTC
>JAOVYU010000032.1:6715518-6738343 GCA_025674565.1 Synodontis membranacea | reverse complement strand
ATCAATAAGGCAGAATTCATAAAATGTAATTTATAACACTATTTGTACACAAAAAAATAGGATGCCTAAGACTTTTGCACAGTACTGTACATAATAATGCCTTGAATGCCTTAATAGTCCTAGTGAGTCATACACCGTACATTTACTTTCACTTCTTCAGTCACAAATTTGTAATAGTGAATAAATATATGCAAAATACATAATCCGACTCAAATCTTAATCTACAATTTTAATCTATGCGCTACAGCTGTTGAAATGTAAATGGATAAGTGGTGGTCGCGATTTTCACTATCATTTGGACTTGGTGTGAAACAGTCGGTCTGATTGCTGAAAACACATAAATACCGCGATCACATTCGTGCGTAACGTAACATAGCGGATGCGCTGGCATTGTTATAAGATTATGCCAATGGCAGAGTAATAAGAGAACGAGTGTCCAGGGACCATGAATATTTTTTGGCCCATGATGATGATGACTGGCTCATTAGACGATGTAGATTACCTAGATGTGTGCTTTTGGATCGATGTGCTGAACTGGGTCCAATGTTGGAGAGACCAACCCGATGCCATGTCTGTGTCTCCCTCTTTCTCAGACATCACCCCACACACTCTTGTTCCCCCCAGTATTGAAGCCATCCGTGTTTCCAGAGGTGTCAGCTCCGAAGTGCCCTCACCGCCTCCGGTAGCAAACACGTTCTTTCAATGCGCTGCAATTCTTTTTTTTTTATAATAACTTTCAAATCTGACCATTTTTTAATTTATTTCGGGCACCTTCCTGTCAGCACTCACTTCATTCACAGCATTCGTTACCTGTTGCCACTTGCTGCCTTTCTTTTTGTTTGTCACCCCACTCCTGTCACCACCAAACAACATATTTTTTTTTCTGCTTTCCACTTCACCCACAAGCACATCTATCTCGGTTTCAGAAAAATGTCTCTTCTTAAATTTCACTTTTTACTTTTAACTCACGATGCCATGAGTTTTTCAGGTTTTCATCGGAGGCTTATATATGCATGAGGTGATTTGCATTGACCATGTATGGTTGAACGGGGGCATATTGAGAACGTGTAGAGGGCGGAATATGCAGCAAATCCACGTGCGCACAATCCCAGGTAGAGTGCGATTTAAAAAAAAGCGTATATTGCTTTAAGGTGTGCGTGCGCATGTTTTTATAAATTTGTCATTTTCTTTGCGTACGTCATTTCCGTCTTTTGAGCGTACGTACAGTTTTAGTATGAGTTCCACGCAAAGTTTTATAAATGAGACCCCTGATCTTTTCTGGGGGTGTATATACAAAGAAATCCAATCAAATCAGATTTGAGTCATTTTCATATGTATTCCTAGATGCAACATGCATGAGAATGCTGACATGAACGGGAGTGCTGAGATGGCTCCTTTCTCATACCTACACATCTCATTCATGCAGCAGTGCCAGCAATAGCTGCAAACACAGCAAAAGAGTTTTTTTGCCTTCTCGACCTGATCACGTACAGCTGACGAACTGTTCGCCGTCCTCCAGAGCAAAATACGATACATACATTATATGATGCTTTTTGTTGCTGGTGATGCATATGTCTTGGGCAAAAACATAACAATGTGCTCATGCATGCCATTTCACAGGTCACTTGTAATTATAAACGTGTACCTACAAGATAGGTAAATCTGATCTGAGCAAAGAAATCAGAATTAAACAATGAACATAGCCTAATTGGTGTCTCTCTCTCTCTCTCTCTCTCTCTCTCTCCCTCTCGCTACACATGCCACTCCTCTCCGGACCTGCCTGATCCATCATGATGAACTACTTCAAAACCTTAAAAAAAAGTCTTCAAAACCACTTGCTGCTGCTGAGGATGGCCTGATATAGAGAGCCTAAAGATACACTTAGAAACCATGAATGGCTTTAGACTGCAATTGACGCAAACAGTTTTGCTATGATGGCTTAGACAATTGGTAACTTTAAGACTGCAATTGCCACAAACACTCAAGTTTTGCACTCAATGTCTCCATCAGTGAAAAGTTGATAACTTCAAACAAAATAGACTTCATGTGAAACTAGTATGAATTTCCTGGATACAAAATTGCACTTTTTTTTTTGACCACAATAACACACAGTTATAGAAGGGAATCGTTTATAATCTCACTATCCAGTGTCACCCAGATGAAGATGGGTTCCCTGTCGAGTCTGGTTCCTTTCAAGGTTTCTTCCTCATGTTGTTTCAGGGTGTCTTGCTCATTAAGGATAAATTTATACATTTAATTTACGTCTGAAATTGATATATTTCTGGAAAGCTGCTTTGTGGCAAAGACCATTGTTAAAAGAGCTATATAAAAAAATTGAATTGGCTGTGCCTTTGAGGTGGCCGTGTCTTTGAGTGTGGTAGTTGGAAATGTCTTTGAGTGGGATAGGTGTGTGTGTCATGGATTGTAGGAGGCGGGTACGCTTTTCAGTAGGACAGGTTAGTGTGTCTTCAAGTCTTTAAGGGTTCAAAGGCATTCCTACATTCTGACCTATGAACCTCGCGACAAGCCCATTTAAAGCTTTTCTTTATCTTTCCATATGTGCACAAAATATGTGGCAAAATATAAAGAAATGAGGGGTGAGGGGTGTCTCAGGACTTTACACACACACACACACACACACACACACACACACACACACACACACACCAAAAAAACCCCCTGATCACTCTCACCATCACCAACACTCCAAAAAAAATGGCAAGAAGAATATATATCTTGGCTCGTTCGGGAAATCCATTTCCCCTACTGGCTTGCATCTCCATTTACAAGGCCTACATTTGACCTCTCATGGAGTATACTTCCCCAAAATTGAGCGGAGCAAGTACCCCGGCACTAAAGCTAATAGATAAGCTGCAGAGAAAGGTTCTCTGCCTTTAAAACATTGATGACCCTGGTAAGGCAGGCATCTTCCCCACTGGAGCGCAGGAGAAACATTGCTTCGTTGTGTATTTTCTACCGTCATTACTTCCTGCAACCATACTTCGAGCTGACCAGAATACTGCCTACGGGAATATCCAGTGGAAGAGTAACTCGATCAGCTGTGAGTGGCCACCCATATGCTGTGAAAATACCAAAGTCTAACACCAAGCTCCATCTCTCTTCTTGCATTCCTAGAACAAGTACAATGGAACTCTCTATCAGCACTTGTATTTCCCACTACTTCAAACACGGATGCATTTAAGACAGCTTCTAATGCATATTTTTGGACTTAATTAGGTAATGTTGTTGTTGCATTAGTCATTATTGCTTATTTGAGACATGATAGTAATGTTCCTTGTGCCATGGGTCGCTTTTGATCTAGTCTGATGGCTCAATCAGGCTCTTAAATCACTTTGGCAAGAACATGATGCTATGGCAATGTATGTGGTATGCATCCCTAACGCAGGGCACGGTTTCCCAGTGGTTTAATGAAATAATTCCCATAACTTTAAGTGAAATGGATCCAGAAATCCTACAGGAATGACCAAGAGATATATGCAGTAGATGCAGAAGAATGCAAATGAGAAAGCAAGCTGTCTTGTTGAAGTCCAGTAAAAACACTAACTGCTTCGAGTTCCTCAACAGGTCCTTGGAGCGCACGTCTGTGATGGACAAGACTGTAACCTATCGCTGTGTGAACCACAAAATGGATATTCTGAAGCAGCAGGCAACTCTTTAGATGTCCTTGTCTGCCATGGGTACATATTTTTCTTTCCATTTAGTTGAATGACTTGTTCAGTTGCATAGTTTGCCCAGGCATAATTGTGCAGTCCAACACTACTCTTTCATGAAAGGATTTGCTGTAAATCTCCAGCTCGGAATAAATGACCCAGGTCAGGACACTTTCAACTTGGTGCATGGCAGCAAACAATACCAACTCATTCGCCCTAGTAACCTGCTGGACCCCGAAATATTACAGATTGTGCATTATTCTTTTACGACATTCATTTATTCAAATTTTCCTTTAGGTTGACAATAAATCTGTAGGGCGCAGTAAAATCTGTATTTAACAAGTGTTCAGTTCACTTCCAGCGTTCAACATCTGCCCTCCGACTTTAGTGACCTCATGCTTCTAACTATGCGCTGAGAAGGAAACTTTTTTTTTTTCGCCGCCGTCTTATTGATGACAACGTTATACCGAAATCACAGAAACAAGTCTGCTTTAGATATTAAGAACTCGACAAAGTGCTTGGTGGGAAGTGCATTATGATTTAGGAGGCAGTTTGTACAACGCTAAATGTCACATCAGGTTTGCACAGAACATCTCTTGACTTACTGACTCAGTTTGTGGTAATGGGAACATTGTGCACATTTCATATTTGACGAAACTATTCTTTTAAATCAAGTCTAGATGGGGGAAAGCGGAGGCGGCACATCACAAACAAAGAAATGATATTATGGCTCCACACGTCTTTTTTTTTTTTTCCTGCGTCTCACGAACGGATGATGATGGACGACGTCTGTTGTGTGGTACACAAAATGTTAGTGTTTGACATTAATAATGATCACAGACAAGGAACATTCCTAATTGTCTTCTCGGCCTGCATTTTCCACCTGCTTAAGGAGTGAATTACCATTTAGATGACATGCTTCCCTTAATACGGGGACGAGCGCTCATTTAATTAGGCTGACTCCTCCTGTATTACAGCGAGATTCAGCAGCCAGCGTAATTAGCCTGAGATGTGATTACGCACACTGTGCTGTGGGGACCTTTCTCTATTTCCGGAGACAAATCGGAGATTTTCTGCCTCTTAACAGCAGCACTCGCTTTTGTCTACTTATACTTATGAAACAAATCCAAGTGCCTTTGCTTCCCTTTGTTAACTTCCTCGTTAATCACTGCTCAACAACCCTGTAACATGTACCGATTACCTTAGGGATGTTAGTATAAAATGAGACACGGTCCCCTAATCACTTCGGCGACGAGCACTACAGTCAGTGGAGAGTTACAGTGTACGCGCGCGCATGCGTTATTGTTCGTTAGCGCATCTGTTTTACATCTGTTCCACATGAATTTCACATTAGCACCTCTGACAATTGTATTCTACGATGATTTCAGCGGCACTTTACGTGAAGCCTGTGCTGATAAGGACAGCCAAGATCATTAAAGGACATCAACAGAACAATGCGTAAGAATATTCTGCATAGGCACCTTAGGTCAGATAGGATTTGTAAAGAAAATTCCATCAGTAAAAGACAAAAAAAAGAGACTTCCTGAGCATTGGATAATGGATATTCGTGGAGCCCCGATGCTGCGCTGCATTGTTCTGTAAATAGTCCACACACTGCTTATGCATGTGTTATTAACACAGGCTTGAATCTCATTATTATGCAAATAATCCTGTATAAACATAAAAGAAAATACGAAAATGACTTCAGTAGGCACAGAGTTACTTTTTTTTTTTTTTTTTTTTAAATATTTATGTATGCCATTTTTTTTTCCCCGCACTCATTTTCACATTGTCCATGAAAGGCCATCAGTGCACTGAAGCATTGTTTATTTTTAACCTCGTGTCAAGTTAGATGCCTACACATTGTTTTGTGGGAAAAAAAATCAGTTTTACTGCTAGTTGCCATGTAAAATCTGTTCTATATCTATGTCTGTGTGTATATCTATCAAACAGCTAATCATCACAAGCAAGTTCAAATATTTTGTTGCGATTAACCGGCAAGTTGTGTAGGACTGTAGAACTGATGTTCGTAGGGCGAGGTAATCATGTTAATCATCAGTGTACTTTTATACCACAATTATCCCATTTTCTTTGTTCAACATCTACTTTTCTTTTGCCACAAGTGTCACGCTAGTGCTTTATTCAGTGCATTTATGCACTGATGTCATTTTGGGTGTAAAATATTCTAGGTGAATAGAAAAACAAGGGCAAAACACTACGATATGTGAGACCAGCTACTAAGCTCAAAACACATTTATCACATCTTGGAATGTGATGTAATATTACGTAGCTTTAAAATAAATACAAATATATTCATGGCTGGCATGGTGGTACAGGGGATAGCACAGTCGCCTCATGGCAAGAAGTTTCTGGGTTCGATCTGACTGGAGCCTGTCTTTGTGGAGTTTGCATGTTCTTCCCGAGCCTGGGTGCTCTGGTTTCCTCCCACAGTCCAAAGACATACAGACAAGGTCACCTGGCTACTCTAAATTGCCCAAAGGTGTGAATGTGAGTGTGATTGGCTGTTCATCTCACTGTGTTAGCCTTGTGATAGACCGGAGACCTGCCCAGCGTGTACACCCCTCTTGCCTGAAGTCAGCTGGGATTGGCTCCAGCTTCCCTGTGACCCTGACAGATAAGCCATATAGATAATGGATGGATGGGATACAAAAAAAAAAAAAAAAATACACCATACTATGCTGCTGTCTGAAATGACATTTGCGTCAAGCAAGTTGTGAAAGCAAACAACTCTTTTTCCAGATTCTTTTGCGTCTTAGGATTTTGGTAGAATCAAACAAGGCTCCTTAATCATATAAACATTATGAAGGTCAAGAAAGCCCTAGAATTTAATGAATCTCAAAGGGAGACCTGGTTATGCAAAACAACTAGGACTTTCAAAGCATGTAAAAAATATATATATATATATTTATATGGAAGCCCAGCCTCTGTCTTCTTGATCATGGCACACGCTCAAATGTAGCTGCATATCACGGGAGAATTAAATCCCTGCGCCTGAGTGCTTTACATATATAATCTGCTTCACACCAGCTCCAGCAGCGAAAAACAATTTCACACTTTTACAGTTTCAGGTACATAGGCAAATGTAGAGTTCTTGAATATTTTTGACAGGCGCCTAGAAACGTTAGGGGTTTTTTTTCACACATGGTCCGTTTTCGCGATCGTTGTCTCAGGTTGACGACTCGGCATTTTGTACACGTCTGAACACAACAAAATGACTCGGATCCTTACAAAGCCTGGTTCGATCATGGTTTCTTTTGTCCTCCACTTGATTTGTGTCTCGTGAAGGCAACAAGCTCCCAGTTCACTTCATAATTTGCTTTAGGTTTAAAAAAAAAAAAAAAAAAACTGGTCAAAAAATTTTTGAATGGACACCATGGGGTTTGTAAACTAGCGATTATTATAATTGAATTTACGTAGTTAGGCAGCATTGATATAAATTATGCTAACAATATTTCTGATATATTTTATTAAGCTCTAACCACATGTGAGAACTCTTTTTTTTTTTTTTTTTTTTGCTCGCTTTTTTTTTCATATATTTTGAAACACATTATCCATAACTCAGCGGAACACAGATGGACTTGGAGTTCTAAAGACGTTGCACTCTGAGTAACAAGTGGTCTGAGAGCTCATTAATGGAAAAATGTCCAAAAAGTGTGCACTTGTATTGTGAACATCAAAAGCACTTAGGTCTTTTGAAGCTAGTTCCCTTTCAGGGCCACTTTAACAGGACAGAGGATGGGTCATTTCAAAAGCACTATAAGTGAAAGCACCTTAAAGCATGTGTGAAGTGCAAAATTTGACTGTGGTCATTTTCACACACTGTACACACACCAGCCACTTTATAAGGCTTTATAACACCTGTGCATCTTCTCAATCATCCAATTATCTCAGCCTACAGTGGGCACAGAAAATAGACAGCTGAAGATTGGCAAAACATCACCTGGAGTTTTTTTTTTTCGCTCTTCAACGGTGAATCTGTTTTGGTGAATCTGTGCCTCTTGTGCATTATTGACAGGATCAGTACCCCGATATGAACTTCTGCTGTTGTAGCCTTTTCTGCTCACCATGGTTGTTAAGAGTGGCTGTTTGAATTATATGAGATGTTGTCCTGACAATTCGAACCGGTTCTCGTCTGATATTTCACATATCCCCCCCCGCAACATTTTTTATTTTTTTGGAAAAGACTGTTGTGTGCAATTCCAGCAGGTCAGCAATTTCTGAATTCAAATCAGTGCAATGGACGCCAACAACCACGCCATGGTCAGAGTCACTGAGATCGCAACATACATTATTTGATGTGAACATCAGTTGAGGCTGTTGATATGTATCTGCATGATTTTTTTTTGCACTGTACTGCCTCACAAGATTGGCCGACTGGATAACTGTATGAATGGACTGGTGTACAGATGCTGCTACTGAAGTGGCTATTGAGTGTACTGTAAGACAACGAACATTTAATTTGAATTAATTGAACCTATCAACTTGAAATAACATTAACTCGGTTTATTACGTTGCTATAAAGCATCATTCCTCGCTGACGCACGCTTATAAATCCATGACTTGTCTTAATTTAATGCCCTTAAAGTGAAGTTGCGATTTTCTACGAATTATTCTATTTTTTTTGCTATTAATGCTTATTCAAGTTTTATTCAATGCTAACAGTGCTTATGCATGTGTGTCCTTACGAAGGTCGCTTACACAAACATTTTAACACACGATAAAGCAAAAAAGCACGAGAAGCGAGGAGTGAGTGGGTGGGTTGTCACCTGGGCATGGTGTTGTGTTACACTCCTGGTATTCCTGCGCAGGCCCCGAACATGTCGCCCCTCCGTATTTTGGTTTAGGGTTTGTGCAGGTTCGCTTGCGGCTGCGCACTCCAGAGCTGCAGTCACGACTGCACTGAGTCCATGAGCTCCAGATCGACCAGCCTCCGTTCACTGTGAGCCCAGAGATACGGCCTGATCGCAGCACATCTCCTAACACACACACACATTGAAGGCTCAATTTAGGATGTTAAGTATATGCAATTTAATATGTGCAACATATACGTTTCATAAATTGTCATAAATATTGCACTTTCAGATTGAACCTAGAGGAGTAGAAGGAAAATATATAGCACTGAGATAAGAGCAGCAGCCTCTCAAACGCAGTGAGGGCAATAACAAGATCTCAGCAATGCAGTGAAAGAAATTTTGCAGTCGGGAACCAAGATGTACCTTTTTTTAGTTGTTGCCTTTTTACATCTGTACTGACAACAAAATAAGTAGGCTAATGTCTTGTGAGATACGTTATAATGTTAATTAGCTATAGGTTTCTTGATAATATGAAAGGTAGCTATAGGCAAAATTATATAGTCGATAATTTAGTCAAATGTACAACCAGCTAGTTAGCTGTTTACCATGTTCAGGACTATATTTGGAGTGAGACAGACATTTCATAATACAGGGGCAAAAAAAGGCATGAGAGTAATACAAATATAACTACATTTATGAGACAACAGGTTCTGAAACAGAAATAGAAGATCATTAGTGACAAGCAACTTTGAAGAGTCAAAACATCTGCAAAAAAAAAAAAAAAAAACTGTGTGAAATGCGCTTGACATATTTAGTCAGATTCAATACTAAGAGACTGGTAATAAAATTGTACTTGAAGCCAAATTTCTCTGAGTTAATTGTCTCCACTGTATTACAAACAGCTGATCTGATTTTCTTTCCTGACACATTAACTCATGATGTGGAACGATAATACAGAAATAAAGAAATCAGAAAAAACTTGACAAAATAAAATCTTTAAGAATAAGTCAGTATAATGTTATAATAGAAAAGGCGGAAATACACTACTTACACGTACTGCCATGCCGTTTTTTTGGGGGGCCAAACTCTGACTTTAAAATGAAATATTCTTACAACAAACTTTAGTGTTAATTATTTTTCCGATATGTATTTTCAGGCTATTTTCAGGTTGTGCTTCACTCTACATTTTTCAACACTTGACCTTTAGCAAGGCCTGGTTGGGGATGAGAGGAATGTCAGTCCCTCTTTGCCTCTTTGCCCATTCTCATTATTTATAGAGCTCTCCATCAAACAACCCTCTCAATGCCAATAGACTGTTTCATAACCTTTTCACACCTTAAAACCAAGAGCACTGAGCTGCAGGTAAACACAAAGCGCCAGCCAACTACTCAATAAACAGCCATACACTTTCCTAGTACAAATCAATTGCAACAAAAAGGAAATGAGCTTTGAACACAGGAAAACGTAGAAAAGAGTGGCCTGAAGATGATGATGATGGTAATGATGATGATGATGATGATGATGATGATAAGGAGGAGGAGAATGAAGAAACAACTTGTCTCTTTTTGGCTGTGCTGCACTCCATATCTGTGATCCAAAAAAAAATTTAATTGCTCTAGTGCATTACAAAGTGTGATGTGTTCACACCTTTCTCCCAAGCTTCTGTGAACTGGCAAGCAATTGCTCAAGAGTGTCAGAAAATGCTTATCGATGAGATAAGCATGAGGCAGCACAACAAAACAAACAGAAAGTGAAATGCAGGTTGCTTTCTCCTTAAGGAATGAAAGACATTTGGCTGTCTAGGGAGACAAAGTTTAAACTACTGAGTAAAATTTAGATTTAAGTATGTTTTTTTTTTTTTTTTCAGTAAAGAGAGAGCACTGTAGGAGAGAAAACATCATGTTTTCATCCAGTTTGACTTATATATTGACATACGCTGGCCATGAGGTGGGAATACAACCATAGATAGAAAACACGTACATTGCAGGGAGGTTGGAGGAACCCTTAAGAATCCGGATGAAACCTACAGGGACATGTGAAGAACAAGCAAAACTCCACATAGAAAGTAAGCGAAGCTCGGGATCGCAATAGAAACTATGGAACTGTTAGGTAGCAATGCAACCTGCTGTGCCACCACCGAGGGGGCACTAGAGGGTGCTGCAGCTACCACTGGAATAAGCCATAGCACCCCCAGGTACAGTCGACCCTCGTCACTTCGCGCTTCGATTTTCACGGCTTCACTCTATCGCGGTTTTTCCAATACAGTATATTCATTAAAAAGTTGATCGAGACAGTGAAAATGATACCGCGCACGCTCGGTTGTCTGAGTCAATTATACACCCCTGTATTAAAATGAAAATTACTGTACATATGGACTGTAGGCCTGTGTGTAAATGATGTGTGCACTGCGGTTCTGGAATGCACTTGATAGAGTGATGGAACCCTATAAAAGCCTCCTCACGCATATAAAAAGACAGTGTTCTTCAGCCGCGCATCATCAACGAACAAGTTGCACTATTTTCATAGGTTAGTGGTTGTATGTAAGAACTGTGTGTGTAACTAAATGTACAATAATAACAATATGATACTTGTAACTTTTTTTTTCTTATTTTGTCTAATATATCGGGTAATACGAGTGTAATGGTGACCAAAGGGTGTTATTTCATGTCTAGAGGGATCTAATAATGTTAACAACCATATTTAGAAGGTCATAAACAGGTTTTCTATGCTCTAACTATGAAAATATTCGATTTATAAATGAAGAATGCTACTTCGCAGAAATTCACTTATCACGGTAGAGTCTGGAACGGATTAACCGCGATAAATGAGGGTTGACTGTATATTTATTTGAAAATTCTATTAAAATTCAGTGGATTAAAATATATATTTTTCGAATCATAATGTTGCACTCAACTTCGATGTGCATTATAACGCACGTCATAACAACCAACAATTACTTGCTGATTAGTGTCACTAATCTAGTGTGGCTGCAGCTGTGACTGTATGTCAGTATGTTATTCAGAATGGAAAATGGACTCACTGAACACTTTGCCATAACACAAAACACACAACCCTAGGTGTATTGTTAATGTTAATAATGTCTACAAGTTAATGGTGTAACTCTATTTCTGGTAAAAATGGAACTGCTGCTATGTAGCTTATTATGTTTTTTTGTTTTGCATTGTTTATAATTAAGAAATAAAAAAAAAAGTTGCTTCAGTCATCATTTTTCTTCATTTAATTTTTGTTCAAAATATTCTGGAGAATCAGATTTAAATTGTGAAGCTAGTATCTTGAATTCAATCAAATCGTGGCGATAGTGTTTTGCTAGACGGCTACTACAAGTCCATTTTTCCGTATGTACGCGGAGCTGATTCATTGTTGATTTGGCCTCCAAACTGCTTGGGTCATTTAAGCTGGTGATTTTTGTGCAGTATGAAGTTTTTGTGTATGTGTAACTGATGGTGACTGTTACAGCACACTGTTTCAGCATCATTAGTTCCAGAAGTTTCTTTGCCTTTCATCATCAGCCAGTTCTTAACTTATAAAACTCCAGGTTCTCTTGGCCATTCCAGACGCATGTACTTTCCCCACACTTGTAACTGTCACTGCTTCACCCTTATTTCAGTTCACAGGTTAACAAATGCCATGTGTTCATGATGTTTTGGGTTCTGTTATGGCCTCTGTCCTCTTTCTTTTGTTTGTTAATGTGTTCACCTGTTCTGTGTTTAGTGCTAAATAATTTGTCTATTCAATCCCTGTGGTGTTATGAATTGCATTTGAAAGGTATGTTCATTTATACAGTCAATACTTGGTTTGGCTCCTTCACCACAAATTACTGCATCAGTGTGTCGTGGCTCTATTGTGTAATTGGTGTTATCGAAACTCAGTTTGCTTTGATATCGACCTTCAGCTCGCATGTACTTTTGGGTTGGGTGTTTCTCATCTTCCTCTTGTCAATGTTCTATAGATTCTCCATCAAGAGAAGCACAGTAGTACACAGAAGAAAAAAAAATCATGGTCAGCAAACTATTTGGGAGTAGCTTTGGCACTGTGGGCAGGTGCTAAGTCCTGCTGGAAATGGAAATCGGCATCTCCATAAAGCTTGTCAGCAGAAGTGTTCTAAAATCTCCTGGTAGACTCTATGTTGACTTTTAACTTGATAAAAGACAGCTGACCAACACAGATGGCACCCCAAATCATCACAGACTGCAGAAATTTCACACTGGACTTGAAGAACCTTGGATTCTGTGCCTCTTCACTCTTCCTCCAGCCACTAGGACCTTGATTTCCAAATGAAACGCAAAATTTACTTTCATCTGAAAAGAGGACTTTGGACCACTAAGCAACAGCCCAGTTCATTTAGCCCAGGTAAGACGTGTCTGATGCTGTCTCTGGTTCAGGAGAGACTTGAAAGGAATGCAACAGTTGTAGCCCCTTTCCTGAAGACATTTTTTTGGCATTGTGGCTCTTGAGGCACTGACACCAGCTTTAGTCCACTCCTTGTGAAGGACTCCCAAGTTCTCGAATTTACTTTTTCTTCATCCGTGGCACCTTTTCTTACCACAGTCTTCCCTTCCAGTCAACTTTCCAATAATATGTCATGTTATCATATATATAAATATTATCATGTACTTGTTTAATGTTCTGCTAGCAGATTCCTTATGAGTTTTTATTACCCTGTTGTCAACATCTTTGAAAATGAGACTCTAGTCTCAGTTGGGCTTTTCTGATTAAAAACAACTGTGAATAGCCTAGGCTAGTTCTCCATATTATTATAAACCAGTTCACATGAATGTGGAGTGCTCTAGATAGTTTAGCTACCCCAAAGCACCCGCTAATAAAACAATCCTGGCGCCACTGCTGATACTTATTAACAGTTAGACAGAAGGCAATTAAAAACTACTCCCTGCTGGAATTGTATTGCAGATAATTATGAAAAAGTGTTATGTTTATACATGGCATGATCATTCAGGAAAAGAGAAGCATAATTGTCTCACCTAGACAATTTATTTTAAGTTGTAAATTAACACTTGAATTGTAAATTGGCATTTTTTTTTTGTCATACATGACTTTGTGTCAAGCATGTAATTGATGAGGTACTTTAGCAAACTCCTGAGGTGAGAAGACTCTTTGATACTCATGGTTGTTAAGGTTGATGTGTTGGAAATTCAAGACACACAGGGCTTACAGGCTAATCTACAGAGACAGATAGGATTGTGATTTGTTGCAATAACCATTTAGAGGAGACTCCCAAGAAACAAAAAAAGAATTCACCCTATTGTGAAGATATTGTGAGTTTAAACTTGGGAAGATTCAGAACTCTGGAAACTAACCACAATACTAGATAGAGTCAATGTCCAAAAATGTAATTGGACAGTGGAAGCATAAAATGATTGCTAGAAATAAAATCTAGCCAATTAGCCAAGACCTGTTGACTGTCTTTACAAATTGTGGAAGTGAGTATAAAAAAAGGAATTGTACATCAGTGAAGTTTTAATTTGTATTTATAACTAGAGATGCATTTCTGCAAGAAAATGCGAGTATGATTGCTTAATGCAAAAAAAAGCTGAGTGAGGCTCAGGATGGATGTGTGTGTGTGTGTGTGTGTGTGCTGAGTGAGATGGTCTGAGCTATGAAATGATGTTTGATGGCTGTTGGATGAATTACGCCTGAGTGAGAGAGCTTGGATTCTGATGGCCAGTATATTTCTACGGGGCCAAAAACGCACTGCCGCCGATGGGAGAAAAATGGATGGATGAAAAGCAAGAAAAAGAAGAGTGTGAGTAATAGCTGATTTGATATGTTGGTGAATTGTTCTGAGGTGTCATATTATGTTTGGTGGCTCTCTGATGAAGCATGACTGAGAAGGAAGACTTAGATACCAAAGCACCGTTCGTTTCAAAACAAATGACAGAGAGAATGAGTGTGTTGTTCTGAAAGCTGAATGCAAGAACATTACTCGGGTAGAGGATGGATGAGCTGAAGTCGGTATGTGGTCATGTGAAAATATATATTGTATAGTATGCATAATGCTTTTGATCTTAGTGGGCAAAATAGTTTTGGGGCAGCATCCTAGAGTCCTAAAAATGGGGGGGGAAATTCCGTGAGAAAGAGCATCAAATTGCCTTTTAAAAAATACCTTGGGCTGCATCCAATAAAACTAAATATATGATTAGCTATTGAGTAAAAGTTGGGGGCATTAAGGGAGGAAAGAGCGAAATCAGATGTTTCCTGTAAAAACCGCAGGCCAATTACTTACTGAAGCAATAGTATGAAGGGCGGAGAGAAGGAAAAAAGAGTAGATGGTGAGAGGTTGAAAGAGGGTGACATGCACTTGACACTTGAACACATCACATTGCCTTCAGGTGTTCACTTAGTCACTGAGTGGTAGGTACGGTCATGAAGACAGGAGACAATGAGAGAGGGAGAGAGAAAGAGAGAGAGAGAGAGAGAGAGAGAGAGATTGTTCACTTTAGAAGATGAAGCAGCACAGACTGACCTGTCTTTGTTCCTGACAAATAAAGGCACCATTTTTACAGAAAATTGTCAATTACATCGCGCCATCACCAACAGGATCCAGCTCCATTAATAGGAAAAAAGAACACAACTTTTTGCCAGCATTTAACGGATCATCATTACAGTAGGACTTTCATTATAAATTAGTTATGGTAAGATGTCAATGAGTGATATTAATTTTTAGTTTTTCATCCACATGAATCTGCTAGACCTGTCCTGTCTACACCCTTGTCCTGTCACATGTGCGCCTGTTCTAATTTAGTCTTCCACAGAAACTTCATAGCGAGGTTCCAGGTTCGATACTGGCGTCCACCGAGGGCTGAGTTTACATGTTGTCCCCGTGCCTACATGGGTTTCCTCTGGGTGCTCCGGTCTCCTCCCACAGTTCAAAGACATGCGGATTAGGTCGACTAGCTAGTCGAAATTGCCCACAAGTGTGAATGTAAGCGTGAATGACTGTCTGTCAGCTATGAACTTTGACAATTATGGTTTAATTACTCTCAAAAAAAAAAAAAAACCCACATGCTGAGTTTTCACACTTGCGTCCTAGCTTAATGAATCATGTGCTATACCAGCAGAAGAATCAGAAGCGCTAACCTCTAGTCTTCATCACCAGTCTGGGAACACAACACAACAAGAATAGAGCATACGGGACAGGTCGCCAATCTATCACAGGGCCAACACAGAGACGGACAACCATTCACAATCACATTAACACCTATATGCAATTTAGAGTGCCAATAAACTTAATCTGCATGTCCCTCTGAGGAAACCAGAGTACCCAGAATAAACCAATGCAATCACGGGGAGAGCATGCAAAACACGCACAAAAAGGCACCCTGGTCAAACTGGGGATTGAGCCCAGGACCTTTTTGTTGTGAGGTGACTATGCTAACCGAAATACAGCTAGTCATGCTATTGAGAAACTGAAAAACACGAAATCTCAAAAAAAAACTCATGAAGACTTTACAGTGGCAGAAACCTGAAAGGAACAGTTTTAACCATTAACCTCCCAACACCTTAACAACTGTGTGACTTTATTTGTTAAACAACACCATTTTTTTTTTAAAGTTTAACTTTAGGCTCAGCTTATGCGAGGACTCTGCAATGCAAGTCCCCACATCATATGAATGCGCTTTTAGTATAATGATAACATCTTAGAATGAGTGCATTATTATACACCTGCTGCTATAGAAAATGAATCAAATCATGCAGACCCGATTAGATTAGCATTTAAGTTAAACTTAATATAAAAAAGAACACTCACTATACCTCTGACTGCAGTCACTGTACAATTTGTTCATTCTCTCTTGGAGAGTGGTACTGTAAGTGAAAGAGTTTTCAGTGGATTTGCTAAGCAGTAGTATGCCCTGCCAAAAAAAATTATTTGGAAAGCACATTTTTGAACATGTTGGTTTGACAGAGCTTGTGTCACATTTTCCATGCCATGCTGGGCTGCCATACTGTAGTGTGGGATGGATGTATCTAGAATATATTGCTGTTGGGTTTGAAGTGGTCACTCTTGCATGTCTCAGATGCCTCAAGAAATGTAGTTTGATGTTAAAGACAATACCATTGTAGGTCAGACTGTATCCTAGCTCCTTGACAGTATCACAAGATGTTCTCTGTTATCCAGACAGATGAACTGGCATAGGAGGAGGAGCAGGTTTTCTCAGAAATGTCACTGTAACGGTACTGCATTTAACTGGTTTCAGTGCCGTTTTACTCCAGAACATGACATGCATGAATGAGATTTACAGTAGCTTCAGAAAGTACTCAGACCCTCTTCATTTTTTTTCCAATCTTGTTATGTTGCAGCCTGATTCTACAATTGTAGAAAAAAAAAAAAAAACGAATTTAATCGAATGTAATATCAGGCTGCAACATAACAAAATTAAAAAAAGGGGGGGATCTGAATACTTTCTGAAGCCACAATGGAACCTCTGCCAGTGAGGTTTTTCCCAGTCCAAATAGCAGTCATATTCATTAATTCATTCATCTGTCCATTCATTCATATCCCTTTCACAGTCAGTGGTGGCTATAGGGGCAATTGAGAGCAAAGCCCTACCATTGACTATGTCAGCCATTCAACAAATTTTAATAACCATAAAATCCACATTTACATTTTAAATACTAAAAAAATACTCTAAAATTCTAATCACCTATTTCACATGAGCAACAGTTTTTTTTTTTTTTTTTAATTTAGCCCAATTGACAGGTACATGCAGAGGTTCCATTTATTTGCTCACTTTACTAGAATTGTAGGGCCGCATGCTCACTGCCCCATTTAGCTCCATGGAGTTATTAATGTACCTAATGGTCAAAATGGGAATTGTAACAAGTACTAACGGAGACCCATTGGTCTCTGTAAAGGAATAATACTGCCTAAAATCTAAGTTGTTGCTGGTCACAGTGGATGTACAGTGAAAGTACACTAGCAAGATGGGAATACACCCTTGATGGGACGCTGGTAATAACGCTGGTTATACACTCACAGGCTATTTAGCATAGCCAATTGACCTACAAACATGCTTTTGAGAGGTGGTTAACCTGGAGAATACCCAAGCAGACACAGGAGAGCTAAGGATTGAGCTGGGGCCCTGGAGCTGGGAGGCAGTAATGATATCTGCTGTTCCACAGTGATAGCCTACTAGTTGCATCAGGCATTGCCTGGCTAAAGTAAGGTCAAGTTGGTAAAAGGCTTTTGAAAAATGGACTGTGCTGTTCGTATTAATAGTGGATGGAACCTCAGGGGATTTGTACTCACTAGTGCATGAGCAGATCTTCCAGAACTGCTATCAAATAGAGCAGAGTCAAGATTGGGAGATATATCCTCTTTCTCCTAGTTCGCTGAAAACTCCTCTGCTATCTTACTAAGCTGTGGGGTTAGCGATATTGATTACGATTGATCAACTGAGGTGGGTTGACATTTAGAAATAGGACTGACATTTGCCTTGCCTACTGTGGAGGATTAATCCCATCTTGGAAAGATGTATTTAAGATGTCACAAAGAATTTCACTCAGTTTACAGTCCTTTAATACTCTCTGATGTATCCCATCAGGGCCAGAGGCTTGTTTTTGGTTTGAACCCTTCTAAGTTCGAAAGATATTTCCCATGGTTGGGCCAGAGAGAGGGTATTTAGAGCAGTTAAAAAGGCAGACATACAGAAATACAGTAGTAATGACTGACGTTTTGTATTTTTTTTTTAAATTAGTTAAGTCATTGTTTTGTTATTGTCATTTTAGTTTCTCTTTCTGATACTATTTCTTATTAAACTTTTGTTAAAGTTATAAGACTTTTTAATCTTAGCTTTTATATCCAAAATTACTGCAAGATTGATTATTTAGGAGCAAGCTAAAACAAGCTAGTTGGTACCAGCATGTGTTTTTTAATCATGGAGCT
The DNA here is from genome assembly GCA_025674565.1 of Synodontis membranacea. NCBI lineage: Eukaryota > Metazoa > Chordata > Actinopteri > Siluriformes > Mochokidae > Synodontis > Synodontis membranacea. The sequence goes on along the minus strand of JAOVYU010000032.1, from coordinate 6,719,936 downwards.
ATTTTAAAATTCATATAAATCTAGCACATGGACCTGACAGCTGTGTGATTGTCAGACCTGTAAAAAGAACAGGTTTAAAAATAGACAAAAGCATATTCATATAATGAAAAAAAGAAAATGAACTGCCAAAGCAGGCTTACTAATATAATCATGTAAGCACTATAAATACATACAATAATAATAATAATAATAATAATAATAATAATAATAATGATAATAACAGCAACAATGAATTCTGTTATCATGGATTTGATGTTATATATTGGAGCCTGAAAATTGGGCACACTGAGTAGTATTTCTATACAGAACTGTAAGCCTTTTGTCAAATTAATCACATGTGAAGCGTTTGATAATCAGTGTTGCCCTTCCCTAGATGTCACCTTGTCATTTTGTGCACATCACAAACGTGGTGCTGTTCTATTAGAACTTTGAAGCTTTGATGCCCTTTTCTTTGACATTTTGCCTTCTAGGCTCATTTGAAGTCCAGCCTTTTATTTATTGCAGGTGAGGTTTTGCAGATAAGCATTGGTAAATTGTTATTGCAGAAGAAATGAAAAAAAAAGTAAAGAAAAGCCTACTGATACAGAAGTCCAGACCATTTTTTCTGTCTCATTGCTATGGGGATGAAAAAAAAAAGTGACGCAATGACTCCTCCTTGGGGACTGGGAAGCACAGAACATTTCTTGTTGAGACTTGCAGGCAAAGAGACCATGCTGTTTTCTTCAGAACTGATAGGTACTGAAGCCAAACCTTATTTATTTGAACTCTTGTGGCCACCTCTCTTTTATGGGAACTGATATTCACAGAAACCACACTTCCTTCAAAAGGGACTTAGAGGCACAAAGGCCACGCATTTTCTACTGATAGGCAAAGTGGCCAATGCTTCTTCCGCTAGGCATGTAACAATATATCATGCGATGATAAATCGCAATACAAATTTATGACAATTTGAATCGAGGTATCAAAAACTGCAGTTATTTCAGGCTGCATAATTGCCTAGTTTTTCCTAGCTGTAATTGTGTTTTTTAGATAGCAGAAAGTGCAATAACATACACTAGAGAGAATGCACATTACGTTACATAGGCAGAAGTGACACAGCTCAAAATCATACAAGAACACACAAGAAAACTGATCTCATACGTGAACGAGCTGTAATTGTGTTTGAGTGTATGAACAGATTCAACAAGAAATCTGAGCTATTTGTATACAGATGGCTTAAAAAAAAAAAAAAAAAAAAGCAAATGGAGGTAGTTGTTTTATGTTTAAGCCTGACTACAGCCTTCACAAATGTTCATAAATGTTTATAAAGAAAACTGGTACTAAATTTTACTCCAACCTTTACAAATGTTTGTAAATAAGTATTGCTGGTAATTAAGAGAATGAAACAAAAGTATTTATTAATTAACAGAATGAATATTAAGTTGATTAAGAATTGGAAAATAAATGTTGCATTATGGCATTAAAATTTTCTTCATTTCAGTTTTTTTCAAAAATATTGTGAGAAAAATCGAACAATGGACTCAATTTTGAGAATCGAACCAAAATATAATACCTCACAGGAGGTAAAAGCACATATGCCATGTCTCTTCTCCTGGGACTGATAGGCACAGGGGTCATGCTTCCTGTACAGAAACTCTCATATACACAGCCACAGAATCAATGCCCCTTTCACTGGGACAATTAAGTGCATTGTCTGCTCCTTTTCACTGGGACTGACATGGACAAAGGCCGCACCTCCACTTGGATTGGCAGATGACAGTACTTCCAAAATTATCCATGACAGTACTTCCAAAATTATAAATTCCATTAAGAAATCGAGTTCTGAATGTGGCATTGTACTGCACTCATAAAACTTGCTTTGCTATGTTATTCTTATATTCATCTGTATTCCAGCTTGCGGTTTGTTTACCTATGGATTCAGATTTATACAGAGGGCACTAGCGAGGAAACTGTGTTCTAGAGTTTATTGTCCTTCACAGATCTGCTGATGGCTGCCACACATACTTGTGTTGAAGTAATTATTAGATGATGCACAATATAAGTTAATTAATTGCCATGAGAGCTCACAGATCTATCAAGCCTGGGTGAATGAGTGTAAAAAGGCTTCATCAGACACAGCTGGATGGGTAACAATGGATATGAGAGGAGGTAATTGCTCAGATAAAAGAATGATTCCTGCGCTCAATATGTAGAAGTGTATTCAGTTAGATTAGCACTCCACACGAAACTCTATTCTTTCCAGGTGATAGCAGTGATTTTATTTCTATCAGCACAGCAGTGCTGATGTTTCTTCCATCTCCCCTCACCCTGTGAATATATACTTTAAATTGCATGCAATTCTTCAGTAATTGCAATCATGCACGCATGGGTTTGACATTTTTTTTGCACTCAGAGACCTCTTTAACACTAAAAAACATAGACCCCTGATAGTAAAGATTTACTGTATTTTAATGAAACTATTCAAATATTAGGCCATATTAAATGTGTCCAATAATATTATATACCACAGCACTGTTGAATTCTCAAATCTGATTGGTCATGAGGTGCTAACTGACTTTCTGTAACAGCACCTCTGACTGTAGGGCTGGCTGAAATTCAAATCACAGGTTTATATTTATGCACTTGTTCTAATATCTCATTGTTTCTATAGTAACCATTCATTCACAGAGACTAATATATATACAGTATATAGCCTAATCATATATAGATTTAAATAATGTGTTGTTATTTAACAAAACAAAATACTTGATCATTGAAATAGTGATGTTTCCTATAAGGAGATTTATGGAAGGAGTCTCCGGTGTCAGGGATCTGGGACAGTCAGTAAATTTTGTGAGGGAGAGTCATCAGTACAGACAAATTTCGACTTTCTGGTTTCTCTATTAAATCACAAGCTTTTTATTTTTTGTCTTATTAGCTTGTAGGTGCCATCATGTCTTAGGCATGTTCCATAATATTAAATGTAACTATAAAAGGTGAAAAATAATAATTGTAATTGGCAAATTGCCACGGTATGACAGGAATAAAACATTTCAGTGCACCCAGTCCTATTTTATTCTTTGTAAATATGGTTATTTACTGGATTCATATATGTAGCTGTTTATTCCTGACCTTTCCACTACCAAAACGCATTTTTATTAACTGTTATTAGATTCGTGCTGACATTTATTTATTCATGTTGATGTTATATTTATAGGCCTTATTTCTTTAACTTTGATTAAATTCATATACATTTCTACCAAAAATCTGATTAATATAAGAACTCTATAATAAATATAACTAAAAAAATGAAACATTTACGGACCACCTGACTATATTTCAAGAACCCCTAAGCGACCCGGAAACCCCCATGGGTTTAGGACACAGTTTGACTTCTTGTAATATATAAACATGAACATAACTTCAGCATAGCTTTACTGTGTGATGTGTGGCTACCGGTACTGCATCCGAAATGTTAAATACGCACTGTTTTCAAATAATATTGAGATGATGATACTTAACAATGCTGTGTGATGTGAATATATGAAGATCTGGGCATGTGTTTTCAGAAAAGAAAAACGTATGCGCCGAAGTCAGACACAAAACATGTGCTGGCTGATTGGCTCTGATGCACGTTTGATCTTTTACTGAACTGTTCCTTTAATTCACTGCCGTCTGGATGCAAGGGTTTAATCACAGAGGAGACATTCGGATATTTTATTACAGACGCCGTGCCGTCCCAGAAGGGCTTATGATACCAGAGTCTTCGCTCTTTGGCCTATAAAAGTTCTGAAAATGGACAAGAGGGAAGAACAAAGAAAAGGAATAGCTAAATCTGTACGTGTGTGTGTGGGTGTGTGTGTGTGTGTTGCTGTAATTGTGCTCTTGGTGGGTGGTTGATGAGGATTAGCTGCTGTAGTAAGGCACTAACAAGCCCAGCCATATCATCTGATGCCAACCATGTTTTACTGAAAGCAGACTGCTTTTAATTGGCTTGTGTTGCATTCAAGAACACGTTAATTCACATCTCGTTTATGAAGTGTTAATAACAACTTGTTTACAGATGTTGAGTGTAAAGTCCCACTATATGTGATGTGCTCTGTGTGGGTGGTGTGTGTGTGTGTGTGTGTGTGTGTTAGAGAGAGGGAGAGAGAAAAAGATCTCAACAGTTGTCCCGTTTCAAAAGTGCCCTCTATATATTTGCTGTCTTTGTCTGAGCAGCAAAGAAACACTCCAATCATTTATAGTGTAGATCATTATATAGTGAAGACAATAAGAGAAAAATACAATGGACTGAGAGACAGAAAGTGACAGAGTGAAAAAAGAAAACGAGTGCAAGAGAGCGAGAGCGCCAGAGAGAGAGAGAGAGAGAGAGAGAGAGAGAGAGAGGGAGAGAGACAAAGTGCAGAGAGATAAACTGAACGATAAAGGGTATATAT
>JAOVYU010000032.1:6690438-6715418 GCA_025674565.1 Synodontis membranacea | reverse complement strand
TATATATAGTGAAGAAGATGGTGAAAAAGAACGTGTGAGAGAGATATGAGAGAGAGAAGTAGATTGAATTGAAGAAGTGAGAAAGACAAAGGGCATAAGGAGAAAGAGTAGATAACAGAGGAAGAAAACAACCAGGGAGACAGATGAGAAGAAATTGAGAGGGTTTTTTTTTTTTTATATTACTTGCTAATGAAAAAAAAATTGTGTTGTTTATAGGCTAGTAGCATTTCTTTATTAGACAAAAAAACCCCCCACAAATTTAGCAAGGGCAATCAAATGAGAAACACAAGCCAGACCATGAAGATGAATGACGAATGAAAAACGACAAGGAAAAAAACCCCGACAGGAGTTCGACAAAGATGTGCACAAAACCAAGGGTTTTGTAGAGCAGTGCACTCTGGGAAACACAACATCAAAAATCTGACTAATCATTAAATAGTTCAATAATAATAATAATAATAATAATAATAATAATAATAATAATAATAAAAACACCTCTAAAACATATGCTGTTATTTTATATCTTAAGATTTTATATCACATTGGTGATGAATTCTCAATTCTGGTTGGTCAAAAGGTTTTTACAGGCAATTTTCTATAACAGCTGCACCTGGAGAGTAGTTCTGACTGCAAGGCAAATCACAGATATGCATTAATGCACTCACTCCTTAGCGCAAATAGATTAATCATTTATATGGTGAAATTTTCCGAGATGAGATGTTAATGTAGCATTTACAGTATGGAATGAATCTCCAGGGCTGGTGCTATTTAATGGTCGGGGATTTACGTTTTGCCATACTAAAGAGTCTTCAGGATGGATATTACCTTTTCAGTTTCTTGGTAATATTACAAGGTGAAGGTATTATTATGTTTCTGGCTGCTATAATTATGCCACTTGTTTCGTGGACATTCTACAGCATTAAATGGAACTTGAATTGGATAAAACGTACAGTGTGCCGCTCTTTAATAAAGTACAAAATGCAATAAGTGCTAAACTGCTCTGGTATAAGAGAAATCAAACACTTCACTGATTCACCACTGATTCATTTCCTGAAATAACACACCACCGATTGTTTAACACCTTACATAGCAAATATTAGGTTTATAATGCTTCTACGTTTCAAACATGCTTCCCTGAGGAATAGCTTTCCAAAACATGTACACAGCTTTGCGTCGGACTGTTTGACAAGCACGGTCTTGAAAAATATACACCAGAACATCTTGGCCTTACATAATACCTGTCTTTAAAAATCGCTGTGCAGCACAACAGAAACTTTTAGTCATGAAAACAGAGCAACTGGGCTTAGCTTACTGCTTTTTATGAAAGTTTGATGGGGGTGCTGAGAGGCTTGCTGGATGTAGCTACAGATCAAAATACAGCTGGAGGCTTTATTGAGGTAAAATGGTGCCATTTCTCATGTCATCTTACAAGGAGTGGTTCTGCTCTGTACCATAACTTAACATAACTCTTCAAATTCTCTGCGGTTGTTATTATTTTTAATCGGCGTATTAGAAAAACCTACGCGTCATATAATTGTGGCAACATGGGCCGTTTCTTCCTGAGGTTTACTGGCTGCCTGAAGAGGATAACGGAATGGTACCAGCTGCGGTACTATAAATCAATGGAAAGTCAATAGCATGGGAGACTGAACGAGAGAGTGAAAGAGAATGACATTATTCACTTCAACACATCATGCTGCCTTCACGATAGCGGACAAAAACGATGAAGCATCTCCACCCTACAGCCACCGCACACACACTCCATCACAGAGAGAGAGAGAGAGAGGCAGCCAGCAGGGAGATAAGAGACACTATAACAGAGGAGAATATATATATATATATATAATGGTCTAACAGAAGGATGAATGAGAGCTTACCATCGGTGGAGCAGCCGGTGGAGCCGTCACTGGAGCAATAGCGCATCTCAATCCTCTGCCTCCCAACCTCGAGCATGTTCGGCTCGGCCACTCGTGCCCTACATGTGTAGCGAAATCGCTGCTCGTAATGGCCTCCATTATCCGAGATGTTCACAGGGGTCCAAGGTGTCCATGGTGTTGTTTTCTTCAGATCCGGACAGGGAAGAGTATTACATGACTGGTATTCCTGTAAAAGAAAAAAAAAATCTGTTAAATGCAATTTCGTAGCTTTGAGTGTACTATGATAAAACTATTTCTTTCTTTTTGTTTTTTTTAAATATTTGGATGCTTTTTTCAGTTTAAAGTTCTGTCATGAATATGCTGGCCTAAATTACCCACAATGCCATTTGACTACCTGCTAATACCGGTGCGAAATAGAATTTCGCTCTTGCTTCTTCTCTAACTAAAGAAATCCCTGCAGCAGAAGTACAGTATGTTTAGCTCTCTCACCTTCTGTACACTCTGCTTAAACATATCAGCTTCCAAAGCGTCAACATTCCTGCTAATACTGCCCTCAATGCCACTACGCTCGCCATCTCACTGACCGCTAACCAGCTGAGCAAACACTGGGATTACTGTAGGTGTCCAGTGTTAGCTGTTTGAGATCTAAAACAGTTAATAAGAAAAGAAGCTCTTGCTCATTTATTTCTCAGAGCTTACAGTGAAATCTGACCATTTCTCCCAATTTTCGTATTAAACCGCATCAAGCGCCGACAAACAAATTAGCACCAGAATCTCGACGCACAACTTTTTCAATATAAGTATATTGAACATGTTTCATGGTGAACTTTTCCTTTAATACTACATTAGTCCTAATATCATGCCTGCAATTTGAAACCATGGCTTCGCTAGCTAACATAAGCAGTATAACTTTGTAAAGTTTGCAAAACAACCATCAGTTTTCAATATATTTGATTTGGCTTATGAGAATCTGGTTGACTTTAGAATTGCAGTAAATATGAAATATTGCACTGAAATATTGTAGCTATCAATACACGGGAGCATGTGTTGTGGTTTTATCTAACTATTTGGTACAATAATAATAATAATAAAAATAATAATAATAATAGGTTTTTTTTACATAATAAAGTATTTTTATTTGCAAGAATTTTATTTGCTGTCTTATTTTCATCTGTCAATAGCATACAAAATGCATGGCATGACAAATCAAACACATGAAGAGATTGGGAAGTTCCAAAGTTGATCAAAGTGGAAAGAAACAGATAGACTTCACCCTGTGAAGTCTATCTACAGTATTTTATAGAAATGTACGGATCCATTATCTATAAAGATTTGCTGACTATAATGCCTTTTGTGTCATGTTCTAATAAAATGCTTTCAAAAAGTGGAGTGGTGAGCTGCGGTCATTTTCCGTCCATTTATTTATTTCTGCTGCGTAGGCCCTGAGTGGCTGCCAGCCCTTGCTACAAAAAAAAAAATAGATAAAAGTCATCTGTGTTCATCCATCAACCTGTCAAAAGGACTATGTCGTCCTCTCTTCAATAAAAGGAAGAGGAAGAGAAGCCCAAGGTTAAAGGCCCAGCGCAAATTTACAGTATGTTGAATTACAGTTGAGGGGAAATTATGGGATTTTTTTTCTTCCCTTCACACTTTTCAAGCTTTCTATCTCCGTAATTGTCGCTGCTCTTAAAGGAAAATTCTTAATATATTTTCACCCCAAAATCATTCTCCTTTAATGTTAGTGTGCTTTGGTGACGTTTTTCTCTGAAGTAAGATTTGGTGTAAAAATGGGCCCCATACACCAAAGCCCATAGAAGTGTATGAAAACAGTGTTCAGTGACATGGCATTGCTGGGTCACTGGGTAACATCACAGAACCGTTAGTCGGAAATAAGAGCCCGGAAGCTTTCTCCAGTGAGGCGCCAGTGCTACCTTTGCACCACATGTTTTTGGGAAATGGGAGGAGACCCGAGAACCCAGAAGAAACCCAAATGGGTGCATGCTTGCTAAAAATGATGGATTTTTCTTTAATGTATATTTTTGCCTTAATATGTCATATTTATCATCAACCAATACCAGAGCATGGCACTAATGAGGTAAATTAGTTTCCCTGCAAATTTTACTCTGTCATTTCAAATCCAAATATATACATAAAAAAAAAAAAAAACCCGCTGAAGAAGACCAAAGAAACAGATGCACACGTTTATTGTGAACACTTAACAAGGCAGACGATGGGTCTTACTGACCGAAGTGTTCTTGTGCTTGTGAAGCTGTTGGGTAATGGGAAGTGTTGATTCGCAGCATGAAAGCCAAAAGTGATTACACATGGACTTGGCCAATAATTAGAGCCTTTTAATCAAAACCACATGGTGTGTCTGCAAAATGAACAAGCTCTAACTAGGCCACAAGCTGTTCGTCTCCTTTTATAATGATGAATGCACAACAAGGCGTCACTAAAATTCGAGCATTTTAATGTCAGTGCCTTAAAAGGGTTATATAGGGTTTTTTATATACACTACCAGTCAAAAGTTTGGACACACCTTCTCATTCAATGGTTTTCTTTATTTTTATTATTTTTGACATTGTAGATTTATATTGAAGACATCAAAATGACAAAGGAACTGGTCATTACAATTGGTAGTGTGTATATAGGGTGGCGTATGTAATAAAGTTTGTGGCAAACTTTATTCGCAATTTTCTAAAACGTTACATAGAACCTTCAAGGTAATCGGCTTTAGATTCTATGACTTTCTGCTATTTATATGGCAAAGAATGAATACTGTCGCAAAAGAAGGATTCAGGTTTTGAGGACATGAATTCATCTCTTGTACTGTATATGGATGTTGCAGTGACCTAAACAAATGGAAATCTGATGCCACTTTTTCCGGTGAATAGGCTGGATGCCGTAAACTTCCCATCCAAGACTTAACATCGCGTCTTTCGTCGCTTATGCAACATGTGACTTTGAGTTGTCATGAAGTTTTTTTCTTTTTGTCATTTTCTTTTTTGGTGGCCACTGGATGATTGTAGTTCATTGATTTATTTTTTTTTTTCATTTAAATTGATCAACAGATCACTGTAACATTCAGCATTTGACAGTTTCTCCAGGATCAAGCAGCTTGTCATAAAAGTTCAAAGCACCAACCAATGCAGGTGTTAATCCGTTAAGCGATATTTCTTGAAGCGACAGATTTGTTGAATATAATAGAAATGAGAAAACCTTTCAATCTTCCATTTACTTTTCCTTTCAGATTACGCTGCATGTGCGGTGCCTTGTAAGTGTTAATATGCAAATTGTAATGACATCATTTCCCACCTCTGGAGTGCCTCCATTCTTCCACGCAAGCATGTCGATTACTTGCTCTGTCAGAGCACATAAAGCTCATAAAAGCTACTTTAACCTTACTTTTGCCATTAAAGGCTACTTTAGCGTTCTGGTATTGTGAACATCCATGCAACATATTTGACTGAAATTGCAGCCAGTTGCATTAGCAACAATCTAGTCAGCGAACATTAGTGAAACTATTGTCTAGATGAGCTGGTGTGCCTAGAGACTATTGTGAGTGAAAACCTTAAATAATCCAACTAGCCTATCTGGAACCATGCCACAGTCAAAGTCACTGAGATCACTTTGATCTGTAACCGCTGACTGGATAATTGCCCAAATGAGCATGGGTACGAGTGTTCCTATTAAAGTGGCCAGTGAGTGGACTTTTTTTTAACTTGTTCTTGGGATTTTTTTCCCATAGTATTTTGTTGTACATTTGTAGTAATCCTCATAGATTTACAGTTAATCCATTGATTTACATTTCTGCTATAAAGTGCTCTCAGATATTTTTAAGTAAGGTTTATTGTGTTATATAAATAAACATTAGTAGTAGTAGTAGTAGTAGTAGTAGTAGTAGTAAATACAGCTCTCCTTTTTTTCTTATGAGACAAAAAGAAGTCTCAAAAATGCACACAAGCCTTCATCCTCCAAGTTTAGTATCTGTTAGAATCTGTTATCTGTTGTTGCCTGTTACTAAACTATTTGGAAATTTTTACCACTGTGTTTGTTAAACTGTCTGCTTACCCAATTCTCCTTGTTTGCCAGCATTCATGGGTTTTCCCACAACACATTCTATTAGAGGCATATTTTAATTTTGCAGAATGTCCAAAACTCCTGTATTAGACTTTTTTTTTTAAATACCTGTTAATCCTTATAGACCTGATAATTGTTCTTATTTATCCAGGCCTCTTAATAAGACATGTGTAGACATGAGGAACAAAGAAACCAGGCGTAACTAGGCGTCATTATCCATGCATTACTCTAACAGTTCTATTTCAGGAAATGCACAGTATATTACACTGCTGCAAAACACTAAATTGGATTTAATTAGGAAATCACCCCCTCTGATAATCCCCAACTGGGCCAATCATGCACACAACACAGCGTGCTTTGAGCTGTTGATCCTCACTGAACCGATTTCACACCATCTGCGCTGTGTGTGAGGATCATAATGTGAGACATCAGGCGAATCTGATGCACAACAAGGGAATCAAATCCAGTGCTTTGTCCATAATGATACACAATAAGGCAAGATGGCCATATTCTCCAATCCTTCACAATATCTTTCTTACTACAGGTCCAAGAAAATCTATTGCCCTCATGATAGGCCTAATCCTTATACTATATCCTTTAGGTTTTCTCTAAGCCTTTTTAAAAATCCTTTCCTTTTGTACTAAAATCCATGATGACATAGAATATGACAACACAGACACAGTCTCCTGTTTTAATCAATATCCTCTTTCCACTGAGTCTTGTGTCTGGATTTCATATTCATTGGTGTCAATTGTTAGCCATATTTTTTGCATGTAGTATACAGATTTACTCATTTATATTATATGAAACCATTTTGGTGAAAATCATGACATTTTAATTCACCCAAACTCAGAACTCAGAGACAGTTCCTGGAAGCAGATGCTCCTAGACTGTTTAATACAGCAGTGAGCATGTAGCTGCAAACACCATAGCTTTGCAATTTATCCAGTGCAGCCATATGTACAAACTGCTAAGTGTTTCTTGTGTACACCATCTCTTTATGACAGACGCAGACAACATGGAGCATGAGCAGAATAACATAATGACTGGGACCCTTCGCTGTTGTTCACTGTGATTTGGGAAGATGGATGTATTGACACTGTATAACATCTGCTAAATGTGGCTTTGTGACTTTTTTGCTCATCATGGTTGTAAAGAATGATTATATGAGGTACTGTATCATTCCTGGCAGCTAGAACCAATCTGGTTTTCTGCCATGGGTCAGTCGGTAAGTTTTCTGTTATGGGACAGTTGGGGGGGGGGTTCAGTACATTTGCTGCCACAGACAAAGGTTTTCTGTTATTAGAGGGTCAGATATTTTTCTGCCACAGGACAGACAGTGAATTTTCTGCCACAGGAGAGTCAGTAAGTTTTGTACTATGGGAGAGTCAATGAGTTTTCCACCACAGGAGAGTCAGTATTGTAAGTTTTCTGCTATGAGAAAGTCAGTAAGTTTTCCACCACAGGAGAGTCAGTAAGTTTCCCGCCACAGGAGAGTCAATAAGTTTTCTGCTATGGGAGAGTCAGTACGTTTTCTGCTATGAGAGAGTCAGTAAATTTTCCGCCATGGGAGTGTCAGTGAGTTTTCTGCCACAAGACAGTCAGTAGGTTTTGCACTATGATAGAGTCAGTAAATTTTCTGCCACGGGATAGTTAGTGAGTTTTCTGCCACAGGAGAGTCAGTAAGTTCAACCAGAAATACTGATGACAACCATGGCAAAGTCAGTAATATTTTTCTGCCACAGGAGAGTCGGTAAGTTTTCTGCTATGAGAAAGTTAGTAAGTTTTGTACTATGGCAGAGTCAGTGAGTTTTCCACCACAGGAGCGTCAGTAGGTTTTCTGCTATGAGAAAGTCAGTAAGTTTTCCACCACAGGAGAGTGAGTAAGTTTTCTGCCACAGGCGAGTCAGTATGTTTTCTGCCACAGGAGAGTCAGTACGTTTTCTGTTAAGGGAGAGTCAGTACGTTTTCTGCTATGAGAGAGTCAGTACGTTTTCTGCTACGAGAGAGTCAGTAAGTTTTCTGCCATGGGAGTGTCAGTGAGTTTTCTGCCACAAGACAGTAGGTTTTGCACTATGATAGAATCATGTGCTTTCTGCCACGGGATAGTTAGTAAGTTCAACCAGAAATACTGATGACAACCATGGCAAAGTCAGTAATATTTTTCTGCCAAAGGAGAGTCAGTACATTTTCTGTTATGGGAGAGTCAGTACGTTTTCTGCCACAGGACAGTCAGTAAGTTTTCTGTTATGGGAGAGTCAGTAAGTTTTCTGTTATGGGAGAGTCAGTACGTTTTTTGTTATGGGAGAGTCAGTACGTTTTCTGCCACAGGAGAGTCAGTACGTTTTCTGCCACAGGAGAGTCAGTACGTTTTCTGCTATGGGAGAGTCAGTATGTTTTTTGTTATGGGAGAGTCAGTATGTTTTCTGCTATGAGAGATTTTTCTCTCCTGTAGCTATTTTTCTGCTACAGGAGTGTGGGTAAGTTTTCTGCTATGGGAGAGTCTGTAATTTTCAGCCACAGGGGAGTCAGCAAGTTTTCCACCACTGAAGAGTCATTACTTTTTTTTTCCTTTTTTTTTTTTTTTTTTTACAGACATTCTACAACATTTAATATAACTCTATATAGATAAAAAGTACACGCTGTTTTGTAATAAATAAAACTTTGTCACAGTTGGCCATTTGACATGGTGGAAGAGGAATAAAAACAATCTGGGATCTGCTGTTCAACTCTGGTGTAGTATCACTACTATTGATCTTTGAATATTGCCCTATTGTCCTATTGTGTTACCATATCATAAATCACCATATTGTTTTGTACTGTTTGATTAGAAGTTCCTTCTTCTTTCTCTTTTGTCTCAAATCCCTCGCTATATCCTAATTGTATAAATCCAATACCAGGAGAGGAATATTGCTCAATTGGCTAAAACTGCATTGTGTTGTTGTATTGTGCTCTTTGAGGAATCATGTAAATCCCAATAGGAAGGATCACCTTCCTTTCCTCTTCACACACTCTATTATTTAATTCACTGGGATCCCCCACTTGTACTTTTCCTAACTCACAGAGATGCTCACATGCACGCTACCACACACGCAAATCAAAACATGGCAGACTGCACCAATACTGTATAATGTAAAGTAGCATAACCCCATCTATTACCTCAGAGTCCTCTGAGTGTATCTGTTATTGCTGCCTCACCCGAGAGACCAGCCAACTCACTGTGAACCCGCGAGACAAATAAGCTCAATTACCAACTCTGGCAAGTGCACACTGTGGCCCACGCAACACAAAACACTCCTTCCATGATTGCTATGAAAGTGTACATCACACAGGAATGTGTCTGAATTCCCTGATGTGAACAACTTCCACTCTTCTCTCAGATTCAATTAACCAAAATAAATAAATACATTTTTAAAAATCCACCTAAAACAAAACAATATTCCAAACAGCACATAATTCGAGGCAGTTCGGAATTTCTGTTTGTGTGTTAGCCAAATGAAGGTTAATACTCTGTGCAAGTGCCCTCTTACTGCACTACTGCTTCACCACAAACTCTGAACAAGGAACTACAACAATGTCCTTCATTTTTTGATGCAAATCTGTAGAAGTCTGATCAACTAATACTAGCCAGCAAGCATTTATTTAATGTAATATAATGCAATGTAGATTAATCCAAGTCTAACTTCATCCATGATAATCTAAGACAACTCAATACAATCCATTGTAATTTCATCTACTGTAATCTAATCTAATCTGATCTAATGTAATTAACATGATTAAAATGATCTAATATATAGTAATCAAGTCTAATAAATCAACCAAAATTAATTAAGTGTAATGGAATTTAAGACAATCTATTCAAATCCACAGTAAATTAATAGAAAATATTCAAACTCAATCTAATCTAATGTAGTCTAATTAAACAGAATTGAATGTGATCTGAATTCACCTTATCTATACCTAATCTAATCTACTGTAAATAATCATAATCATAATCCAGTACAATCTAACCTAATCTATGACAATAAAATCTAATCCACTGTATTAGATTTTCCATTGTAATCCATTGTATTCTAATCTGATCTAGTCTAACCTAATCTGAATCCTGTCTAATATAAATATAAGCCAATCAAGTCTAATCTAATATAATTGAATGTGATCCAAACTAATCTAATGTATACTAATGAAATCCAATCTAACCAAACCTAATCCCATGTAATCTGATGTAAGACAATCTAATCAAACCATATTATTCTAATCTAAACTAATCTAACCCAATCCAATCTAATCTAGTCAAATGACATAAAATCCAATGCAATCTAAGATAACCTACGGCAATAAAATAGAATCCAGGCTAATCTAATATAAACCAATGTAAATATAATCTAAAAGAACCAAATCTAATTCAGTCTAATCTAATCTGAGACAATCTAATCTAACCCGCAGTAATCTAATCTAAACAAAAAAAATCTACGACAGTCAAATATCAAAGTCTAATCTAGTCTAATCAAATAACATTTAGTGTGATCTAAATTAATGTAATCTATACTAAGAAAATCTAATCTAATGTATACATACATAATCTAATCCAATGCAATCTAACCTAATTTATGACAATAAAATCTAATCCATTATAATCTAATCTAATCTCTTACATAAACTAATCGAAACTAATCCAATATATTCTAACTTAATCTAATCTAATCTATACAAAATTCAGAGTGTAACTGCAGTGTACTTCCACAGCATGTTTTCATCAGCTATGCTTCCATGGCAGTTGGAGCAGAGACCAGTTTATATTTGAAATGTTATATATTTGATGATGCAATATCTGCTCGTGGTTTTTTTTTTTTTTTTTTTAACAAAATATTTATTGCTCTAGATGTTTTGCCACTGGACAGGAGAAATCCTTAAAGTTTATAGTATGAAGATACTCAGTGGAATGATCAGCCAGCCTGATTTTTTTTTTTCCCAGGTATATATCTGATTGCATCTCTGGCAGGAGAGACAATAAACAACTCCTGCAGTGATGCATGAGAAGCGATGGGTGACAAAAAACGATCTTTTGGAGCCTGTGATTTTACTAGCTGTCTAAATAAATCTGTATGTTGAACATCAAGAGTTGCAGGCAGAACAGAACTTTTTCTGGCGCACTTTTATCTTGTTAACAACTGGCATTTCTTTAGATACAGCTAAGGTTGCTGTGTAAATGTTTAAACGAAAAAAAAAACACCTAAATTTACTCTCCAATGCCTATACAATTGCAAATTTTATTTTGTTTCATTTAAATATGCCATATCACGCCATCTTGTTGTTGATTATTTTTTTTTATACAAAGTTATATACTCAGGTCCACTAACTTGATTGGTCAAGTGGCATTCAAAGAGTGCTTATATTTATTATAACCACACTGAAACATTTTACTGCATGTATCTCTCCACTTGTTCGTGTTCGCCATGTAAAATTCTACTTCCTAGTTCAAAACGGTTACTACAGTAGTGTGTGTTAGTGCTACCATCAGAAGACATAGCAAAGGATATTTTTCAGAAATGAGTACACTTGTCATCATTAACTGATGAAGATTATGTTACTGTTACTCATGCAACATTGCTTAACTAGCAGCATGCTCTGTCACGTTTTATTCTTTAAATAATGTTCAAGTCAGGCTTACTTTAGCATGTCTCGAAGACTTTTAAGTTATAAAAGGGTCAGGGCTAAGTTTTATGTATATAAATTGTCAACTTAAGTTATGACACTACCTTATAATACCTTTTTTTTTTTCAAAGGGAGCGCCTGTGAAATGAAGGATAAGACCTTTCTACCTCCATGCATATACAATTAGCGCTGGTTAATTAAGGCTACACACATTAATTCCCAGCCAAACAGCAGGGTGGCATTTTCCCTTATTAAATAAATGTTCCATCAACTCCAGTCAGCTTCAGCGCTCTTCTTAAAACAATCAATTTAAAATCTTCATTCATTCTCAGAAGGAACATCTGGACTACTTTTAAAGACTCCCAGTGGTCATGGGGGGAAAAAAATGCATCCCAGAAAGATGTAAGAAGTTACAAGCAGATGTTATGCCCTCCCACTGACAAATTAATGTCTGACACATCTAATATCTGGAGAGGGCAGCAGGTGGTGATGATAGCATTAATTTCTACCAGCACATGGCTCTTGAGATTACACGGATCACACATATATTTTGCCCCCCCCCCCCAAATCACACAAACACGCACACACACACACTGCATGTGATGAGATGGCAATTACCATGTGTCTCGTGTCGGTCTACTATTGCTATGAATAAGTCTATCTTAATGACATAAATGCAAAGCTGTCATGAATATGTTTGTTAAGATTTTTGTCATATTTTGGCTGCTTTACAGAAATCCAGATGTAGATTTGTGTGCCTACTGAGCCAGAGGAGACAGTGGTGAGGAAAACTTCCCAAAGACGACCTGAAGAAGAACCCTTTAGAGGAACCAGATCCAAACGGGAAACCTGTCCTCTTCTAGTGACACCACTTTGTATTTATTTTAATTACTCAATCAATCTATCAATCAATCAGTCAAATCAATCAAATGAATCAATTTACTTTTTACCTGATTTTTTGAGGCTGACAACCACCTGTTTCTTTGGTCTTGAATGCTCTTTGGCTTTAAAACAGTGATAAACAAGAAAGGAATCTGGATAGAATGATAATTCCCTAAAGTCCTTTAAACCTTCAACCATTCATTCCTGAGATATCATGATAGCAATTTTCAAGATGGATAGATGGACGGACAATCCAAAATATTATAAATGAGCTTCACAACTGTTTAATTAGAATATTTGTATAATAATGGCAATAATGTCTGTAATTTCTCTATTTTGTCATGGATGCTAAAAATTCCAGAGTCTGTAGTTCCAGCTTGTTCTGTACTTATAATTTGAGTGGATAGGCTCAAGTAAATTTTAGCATTTTTCTTTGTATTTACTGCTACTGATTGGTTAAAGGTAAGGCAAGGGGTGGATAAAGGGGTGGATTGATTAAAGGGGTAAGGCTTTGACTCAGCTTCCAAACAACTTCAAGTACAAATCATTAACTGATATCTACTCAGTGAAATAGCTACAAATTTGGCGTGAGAAGTGACTGGTCCAATATTACAATTGCACTGCTTTTTATATCTGAATACATTGGCAGTTGACCAGACCACTTCTTCATTTTTGATTCTACAATGTAATTACATATAGATGAGCCGGATAACCCCAATAGAACCCCAGCATTTTTTTTTTTTTTAGTAGAGGAGCGATAAATGTCTCTGGCATAAAATGAAATGGGATTGAGCAGCAAAGGACAAACTGTGCAATGTATTGACCTCTCAGTCATGCATTGGCCACGTCTGTAATTTGTTGCTTGCTTCTACTGAGAAGCTCTTTAAAGTGGCCGTAAATTGAAGTGGGTGGCAGACCAGACATGGGAAGTAACAAAGCGCAATTACGTTACTTTGTTATAGTACTAAAGTCTTATTTTTCAGTATCTCAGTATTTTAGTATTCACCTTTTACTTGTGACTTTTACTCTCTTTTTCGCTTTTGTGAACATTCCTTGTACTTTTTGACTTTAACTTTAATGTAAGTAAAGAATTTGAAACTGTAGTTCAGTTTTTTGTATTTAGAGGCAGGAGCAGCTTGTATAACTGAGTACGAGAGGCTGAGATCCTGTGTCTTTCAAAGATAAAGGTTTCATTTTAGGCATCTGCATTGTCTGCTTTGCAGTTAAGAACATTTAAAGAGTATTATTATGAATGTCTGTGAAACCGAGCGCAACTGTACCTTCCGAAGTGGTAATAACAAAAATATAGGTATGAAGCGAGGCTGTGGGGTAGTGGTGACGAGCCCAGTGCTGTAGACACACACAGGTAATCCTCCTAGTTTTTTCCAACAGGCCAATATCTTCCAGGATGCTTCACTGACATTTCTCTAATGAGTCATGAGTGGGTGTGTTACGGACTCAGCCACAGGTTTAATGAACGTGAATGAAGTGCATTATTAATCTGGGTTTTTCTTTTGTTCTTCGCAAAAATGCATTTGGAGGAGAAACTAAAAGATGATAGGCTGAGCACACATTGTCTAAGTACAAATTACACAAAAGTACAGGTGACAGAGCTCAAGTGT
The DNA here is from genome assembly GCA_025674565.1 of Synodontis membranacea. Taxonomy (NCBI): domain Eukaryota; kingdom Metazoa; phylum Chordata; class Actinopteri; order Siluriformes; family Mochokidae; genus Synodontis; species Synodontis membranacea. The sequence goes on along the minus strand of JAOVYU010000032.1, from coordinate 6,701,302 downwards.
TTTTTGTCAAGGGTGAAGGCTTTTCTGTTTACCATGTTTATTCATAGAAGACACAGCATAATCCCAGTAGAGCATTATGAGCTTGAAACTTATCTTAAAAATTGTTAAATCACTAATCTATCTTAATACATGCCTTTAAGTGTTTATATTGTTATTATTAGTAGTAGTAGTGTTATTAATGAGACTTTAGGACGCAACGTATTGCGTGTAATTGTACTTTAGTTGTAGAGCTATTGTCATGTCCGCTTCTCCTCCTTTCTGACGCTCGGACTTGCCGGAGTACTAGCCAGAGGAGGGGCAGTGTCCGCGTCAGCTCTGACGTCACGTAACCGGTTTGTTGTGTGTTTCATGTATATTGTTCCCCCAGTCACTTCCGGGTGTTATCGTGTGTTGGGTAAGGCTTCACACTCCCTCGTGTCTTGATTACTTCTAATCTCCTATTGGATCATTAGTTAATCATTCTGATTGTCTGCCTTATTTAAGCCAGCCTGACCCGTAGCCTGTGTCCATTCTCCAGGTACAGGTTTACCTGTATAGTTTCCGTCCTGTCCGTTTGTGCTAATCTATGTCCCTGTCTCTTGTAGTCACAGCCATAGGACGTTTGTGTATTCCAGCCGCCGCCAGCCAGGTTATATGCAGAGCCTCAGCTACAAGCTAAAGCTATGCTGCAGCCACAAGCTAAGTTGCGAGCTAAGCTACGCTACCATCACAGGCAAGGCTATGCCATAGCCTCGAGCCACGCTTCTCTTCAGACCAGAGCCGCGCTCCAAGCTGAGCTTCTACTCTCGTATAGTGCTTCATCTCTACACCGCAAGCAAGTGCTACGCTACAGGCTAACGCCAGGCTAAAAGCCGAAGCGCCATTCTAACCGACTCCCGTATTTCAGCTAAGTTGTTTGCTCTTTCTGATTCCTAAGCTTCTCTGCCCTGCAGGGCTATGTGCTTAAAGACTCTGAACTCTATGTGCTTAAAGACTCTGAACTCTCTGTGCATAAAGACTCTGAACTCTATGTGCTTATTGACTCTGAACTCTTTGAGTATATTACGGATGATATCTCTCTGGATCCCGGCTGGACGTTAGTGTGCTGCTACTATTATTAGTTATCGCATTGCTTCCTGATTCCGCATTGCTGTTTGGTTGCTTGTTTGTTTGTTTTTATCTCTTTATTGAATAAACTTATACTTCTGGAATATTCCTGCATCTGTGTTCACCTCCGTCCACAGTCATGACTGCTATTGCAAGTTAGTAGATTCTAGCGATCCCTTAGAATGTTGCCACCAGCTGCTACTGTTAAGGAGTAGCTACACTTTACCCTGTATGAAAAAATCGGGTACAGATGCAAGAACATGTAGCGGCTAGCTCACTGTGTATCTATGTATCGCTCAATACCACACACCCTTTCAGGCTGGGACGACGTCTTCAAAACTAATTCAGTAAAGAAAGATATTTAATATTTCAGAATTTAGCCATGAAAATAACTAAATGAATAAACGAATAAATTTTATACCTTTGTTTTATACAGGCTTGCTAGCTAATACTGTGCTTTTATTTGCTGGTCACATTCTCGACAATCAATAAGTCAGGCGTAAAGCAACAGCCATGCGGCTGCAACAAAATATACACATTTTAGATTAACTGCAGAATAATCCAGTTGTAAATGTCTGCTGTAGGAAATTGGTCTCTTCTCATTATGACAATAATGAGAAATCAAATCAATTATGATAAGATAGGATGGGATAGGATTCCTCCAATTCCTAGACATTTGTCTTATTTTACGCTTAAATTGCTGCAGAATTTTAAAGTAATTATGCTTTTACAAGCTCTCATGTCTTAAGTAAATTATTAGATAAATGCAAACATCTAAGATGTTTTCACCTGATTATGAGAGTTATAATCATATAAATATTCTGTAACAGACCACCAAACCTCTAGAAAATCAACACCACACACAACATAGTCGCCATCACCCATACTCTGTCTACCTTACTTTCCGGAATAACTTGTTAATGTAACCCATGGGCATGTGAATGAGGCTTAGTTGAAAACCCCAGACCCAACCTGAGTGAGATGCTCAGTTTCCCATCATCCCCGAGGGCAGCTGACATCCTACTGGCAGAGTAGTCTTCAAAGGCCAAAACAACACACAATTTTACATGCCTAAGGGCAAAAAAACCGGGTGGTTGGCATTTGCAGTGTTCTGCCTGGAATCAATGTCAAAATGGATTGCATTATACTAGTGCAATATGCACCTTCTAATAATAGACGTGCAATCCCTCAGTTCCTCTACCATAGTCATGTAGAAGTGACCTACAGAAATATGAGAGCTGTGATATCTTTGGGTGTTTTTTTTTTTTTTTTTTACTAAAAGTGGAACTATACTGAAAATGATTTTTTCCAACTTTAAGTGCTTGGTTCAGATTCACATTCAGGTTATTTTGAAGAAGGTGGGGGGGGGGGGGCATTATAAAACCACTGGTAATAAATAACTGAGCAAATTAATGAATGAATACATGAGCTACTGTTCCAGTTTCAACTTCCTGTGCCTACCAAGGATATGCAAACGCACAATGGCCAATTTAATAGGAACACTTGTACCCCTGCCCTTCCATGAAATAATCCAATCAGCCAATTACAGTATGTGGTAGCATACTGTAACCAGTATGTGGTAGCACTACAGAAATCCATGCAGATACAGTACAGGTCAAGCACTGGAATTCATGTCAAATATTAGAATGCGGTAATGAGGGTTGGAAAATATACTACATGTATATTTACGTAATATGTATATACATTAATGCATACAGGATCGCACAGTCATTCATTGTACGCATTTGTGAATTTTGGGCGTATGGTAGAAATAGTGCCGAAATTCAGAATCTTATTATCTAGGTGTGGTCTACCTTCAATCAATCTGCCTGTAATAATTAAATTAATACGTGCAGGAACTAAGATACCTTTAAAACGGTTTCACTGAATAAAACTAAACTAACATGCTAGTAAACAGGAGAAATGATATTTACTCTTAAATGATACAACTTTGATAGATCAATGTTAAGCTCTCACTAGTAGCATTGAAATAGTAACGGGGAAAAGTACATGATCCTGATTGGTTACTCGTGTTTCTCCCCAGAGCAGCTGGTAGCCAATTAAACGCGACTGAACAAACTGACGTGCTCGTTATACATCTGAGGCGGTTAAATACAGAATTGCAGCGATGACTGCATTTATGAAGATAGTTTTTATATTACACAACAAACAATTAGATGTGATGCACTAGTACCTGTGTTTTATGTGTTTTATGCGTTTATGTACTGTATATGTCAATCCCCTGAGAATAAGCGACTGAGTATAAGCTGTGTGCATGCATCTGTGCGTAAGTATCAGAGCGATGGTGCTAATAAACATGTAATTTTTAACCTCAGTATGTTCATTCCATAAACACTCTTTGTAATTATATTTACCTTATGTGAAAAGATGCCAGTACAGATATGGAACATTAGTACAGTGGATAAGTGGCTTCATATCACAGAGAAGAGAATGAATCATCAGTCATCTAGGCCTGTAATATGTATATTTATGGCACGCACACCTGTCACAAGCAGGATTCCCGAATATGAGAACTATATACTGCTTTTTCAAAATAAATGCTGCATTTTTTTTTTTATACAAATGCTACTATATCCTGACCCTAGTATAAAAAGACACAGCTTGGGGCAAGAAGACAAGTGGTAACAAGTAAACACGTTTAATAATGTTAAAAATATCCCAAATTGCCTTTCATCCTTAGCATCAGATGAGTAACGTACCATGCTGCATCCAGGACATTCGTTTCCATTTTCGCAGACCCTGCGACGGGATTGGATGCCACCGCCACATGGCACCGTGCAGCGTTCCCATGGCGACCAGGCTGACCAATAGATATGCGGGGGGCATGGGAGGTGCTCATTGCAATACCTGAAAAAAAAAAAAAAAAACCCAAAGGTTATATTAGGGCAACTGTGGTGGTATTATTAAGGGTTCATATAGTTTACATGGTATATATAGTTCATATAGTTTATATAGCAGTCTACATGGAAAAAGACGTCATAAATCAAAACATTCATAAATAGGTGGGGAAAAGTATATACTAAAGATAAGCACTTTATTAATTAAAGCAACCTTTACAAAGAGAAAGCTAAAAATGATTTTCAATGTAGAACATCGTAAAGACAATATAAGGATTAGTCTGACGATAATACAAAATAGACCCAGAAAAGCAGACGAAAAGATGAAAAAAAAATCGCATAAAAATGATTAAACATAAGTTTAGTTAAAGATAAGCTAGGACAACCTTTGCTAAGGGAAGGCTAAGAATAAAATTAATTAAGTATGGAAATAAAGACACGCTAATTATCTGCCTCACTAAGAAATAAGTAAAAGCCAGTATAAGAATAGGTTGAGACAAAAACCAAAGGAAAAGCTAAAGAAAAACCAACAAAAAAGCAACAAGTTTAGCAAATAATAAGGACAACCCTTGATAAGAAATGGTTTAGCTTAGGACAAGCTTAGTTTACTACAGTTCTACCTGCAGTGGATATATGGATAATCCAAAAAAGAAAAAAAAAAATCTTTATTAGATTGATGCTCAGGTAAAGATGAGAATAAGCTCAGTAATTCCCAAATTTGCATTGACTATCTACACAGGAAGTGGCAGTTGGATGCTATAAAACTAGGTCGGTCAGTTTAGCCTTTTTTTTTCTTTCAGAGCAAATGAAAACAGTTTGTGAGCAGAATCTCTATCAACATATCAACACATGTACATACACACCTGGATGACACCTAATAACCAAGCAGATTTACAAGTAAGCACTGCTCTAGTAAGCCACACCAGACTTAAGAGTAAACATTTTCTTCCAGAATAAATACTTGAAGTAAATGCCGTGCTTACGACGTCTCTCAGAACAATGACTCAGAAAGACAGTCTGGTGATCCATATGGAGGAAGATTTATAGCATAGCCCAGCCTGATGTCAATTAACGTATGCAAATGGTTTTGGTCTAAAGTACGTTCGCACATTTTAATGGGTTTACTGCTACTCCGAAGAGAAGAAAGAAGAGGAGGGAAGAAAAACAGCAATAAGTCAATAGAAAGTAAAAAAAACAAAACAAGCAAAAACAAAAAAAAATAATAATTAACAGCAGATGCAACCAAGAGCAATAGAGAGAATGGGAATTTTTGCATGAAGTCCTTAAACTGGTACATTTGTCAAACACATCTCAGGCAGAACAGAAAAATCTGCTCTTCCTCAAGGCTTCTAATTTGGTTTTTGGTGGTGCTGCAGTCTGGCTGAAGTGCGATATAAGACTCTGGAGTTTGGAACTTTTCAAATCAGGTACGCATAAACACAGAGAAGGCACAAACCTAACTTCTAAGTCATTTGACTAGCATACAGGCTTGAGGACAAGCTGTAAGGATAAGCTGAGTAATCAAAAATTGTCTGGAGAAACAGCCTGTGCCCACTGGAGCGTCTGATTCCTGTTTTGGGGCTGACAGGAACAAACCTGATGTGGTCTTCTGCTGTTGCAACCCATCTGCAACGAGGTTTAAAGAGTCCCGCATTCTGAGATGCTTTTCTGATTGTAAAAAAAAAAAAGCGTTTATTTGTTACTGTAGACTTCCAATCTGGCCATTCTCATCCCAACATATTTCAATCTGCAGAACTGCTGCTCCCTGGAATGACCAAGGGTATTAAAGTGGCACATAAATGTACATTACGGATGCAGTTGACAGAGTTTTAGTTAAACACTGCTGAAGTATCCCTTTAATGGTCTTGCTTAAAAGACCCAACAATTGTCTTCTGGCAGTCATGAGAGTTTAAACGCAGAACTTTCTAATCACAAGCACTGAACCCTAACTGCTGATTTCCCACAGCTCTCAGTGACAAAAGAACCAATAGTGAAAGCTTTTTTTTTTTTTCCCCAGAAAATAGCCATAGAAAATTTAATCTAATGCATCAAGCTGAGTTTTTCTCTCTTGCTCTACTGAATTGCATTGCTTTCCTTAAGTAGTATTGATTTCAGGAGACGCTGAGATGAACCTGATTCAAGTGAGAACCGTTGGTAGTTTTATTTCTGTTGTACACCAGTAGACACAATGAGGATGAAATCTGGCTCGGGTCATGTTCTCGGCTTTGGAAGAACCCCAAACTCTGTCATCTTTTCTCTTTTTCTTTCGCACACAAAGCACCTGATGCCGAACAGTGGCAGGACAGTGCTGGAGCTGTGTGTGAGGGTCTTTGCCTGACCAACGTGTGACTGCAGAGCCTTTAAACAGATGCCAAGCAGCTGGGTGGGAGAGGGTTTTGCAGGGGAAAAAAAAAAGAGAAGGCCTCACTTACTATTAACATGTGAAACCAAGCCACCTTTCACACACTGCATCAAAAGAGTGTGGGTGAAAAGAGGGGACTCCACATTGAACAAAAACAACAGTACAGCTCGATTTATTTGAGGTCCAATCCAGACTCGTTCTATGAGCCTAACAAAGCCTGCTAGGGCCTAGAACACACTCCTTCCATTAGATGAAAATGCTTCACAGCTCCTTTCGTGCCTATTGTTCACTTCAGGGCTGAGAAGCAGCGATTCAGGTAAATAAAAAACTCGCAGGGAGCCTTGAAGATTAGCTAGCATGGAGCCGAACTCACCGCCTGTGCTTGCTTCTTTTCACCACTTATTTATACCGAGCCTCTTGAAGCAATAAAGGCCACTGAACTATGGATATCGAGGCTGTAGAAACCTGAGGAGAAGGTTGTATAGCAATACATCGCCAAAGAATTAGTGCCAAGTACAAGCCCTTAAAAACTATAACTCCTTAGTCTTTGATGAATCCTAGGCACCACGTGTTCCCATGGTAACTCAAACAGAGATGGAGGACCTGTCAAAGCGATCGGCTTCTCGTTAGAGGAGGGAGGCATGTAGAATAATGCCATTAATCTTTAAAGAGATATGAAGGTATGTGGAAATGAATGCAAACAATACAAGTGTTGAGTGTTTGGCGGTGGGCGACATTTATCTGTCCTGATCTTGCAATTTAGAGGAAATGTGGGAATGAGCAGTTTGTTTGGATTTGATCTCAATCTAATTGATATAAACAACCAACTCACAAACCAGCCAACCAAACAAATAAATAAATAATGGTACTGGAAGCTAAATGTGAATGAATGATTGTTCAATTTAAGAAAGTTCACGTATTCCGCACGCAAGTTCGCTTTTGCTGATGCAAATTATTTCTTTGTCATATTGCTTTCATGTTTTGTCCGGTCTTTGTCACAATGGTCTTCCTCAGTGGGGGGGGCCTTTTAATTCAATGCGATTAACACAATGAGTTGAATAAATCAATTAATTTTGTAGCAACCGTTCTATATCGTTCATATAACATTTTAATTACAATAATCTTTTCAATATTAAAGAGAATGGGGATTATGGAACAAATTGCAATTGCTGATGATTAGGAAGTCGTGTTATTAATGTTGATTATTTGTCTATAATAGCACCTGCCGAAAGTAAAACAGCAAAACGACCATGATTACATTTATTATTAATTAAAGAAAGACGGCATACTTTTTATCTACATGTTGGATAATGTCCGTGAACCAAATTAGTGCCTGTTCTCTGTCCTGAATCCACTTAGACCATGGTACTTTTGTCAGCACAACATATATAGCCTGGGTTATTAATATTATTATAATATTTGTCTTTGTTTCTTATGCAAAGTCTCATTCAGGATATACATGCACATTTCTACAGTTCTACAGTAAGTGATCTCCTGTGTTTCGTCTTTTCCTGTTTTGATTCTTGATTGGTTTTTGGGTATTGTTATTTGGGTATTTTCGGGTAGTGTTGCTCGCCCCTGCTATAACCATGATTATTGGTTTGCCCTGAGTTTACTCAAGTTACAGTTATCACTTACATTATGGCAGTCGTCTACTCACTGGGATCTTTTTTTCTTCCTCTGCCTTGAAGTTAATAATAAAAAAAAAGCAGCTTGTCATGTTGCTGAGAAAAAGTCCTCTCTCCTGAAAACTCTTAAAACTTACTGACTGTTACAAAACCTTGACATAAGGGACTCATAGACATTGTGTACATGCCTTTTTACAGAAATCTGTACCATTTACGTATTTTTCTTTTTTATGTTTCTTTGTTTCATCTATTCATTATAAGTCTTAGTTTATGTGCAGCATCCAACACAGACGTTATTGTATTAAAACGAGTGCATTAATATAAATCTGAGATCTGGAATCTGCCAGACACTCCACGGACTACAAGTCCCAAAACCTCAATCCACCAGCACGTTCACACTCACCCGAATACTAATCATGTGCACCTGTTTCCAATAACACACTCACCCTAATGCTCAATAAACGCTTACTTGAACTTATCAAGCCTTTTGATTCAGTGACTAACATTCTGGTTTTTGATCTCGCCTTATGTCCTGGTTTATGTATTTTGGATTTCATACTTGAACTATTGTTTGCTGAATGCCTGACCTCTTTCCTGTCCATGTTCCCTATTTCGCTTTAAGTTTTGGATTTGTTTGCCAGTTTTAATAAAATTCTATATTCTAAATTCTAAATTTGCATTAGTCAACAGCTCCATCACATGACAAATTACCGCCAACACTACTTTCACAGCTGCAGCAATGGTAAATAAAAACAACATTTTTTGACTTATTGCACCTTAAAGAGGTCAGTGATTAATTGACTGCAAGTCCCTTCCAATTTAGAAAACACTAGATTTGCTTAAAACAGCATTTCTGGTCATTTTATAGTATTAAACAGGATTGCACTGCATTATGTGAGCATGCAGGATGGGTGCAGACCTAGTGTAGATGTTCACTCCTGTTCGTTTGTCGGTCATGTATCTAATCAGCTTCGGAAATGAGAACACGGCAAAAATCTCTATTGTGCTGAATTCCAGTGTTCTTATAAATCAGCGTAGACACAGTGAGGTAACAGTGATGAGCACACCGGAATTCTAAACTGTTTACACGTTTCTTGTCTTAGTAAATGGCCTGCAAATAAGCCTCAAATTTCAGCACAGAGCTTGTCCTTACCTCTCCTCCCTGTTCTGACCGACACAAACCCGTCCCCCATGGCGTGGCATCGGGTTACTGCAGGAACGCTGACGCACCTGGAAACCGATCCCACAGCTCGTACTGCATGAGGACCAGGATGTCCACGGTGTCCATGCTCCATTCCTGAGCACAGACAAACACTAGCACTTTGAGGAACATTTCAAAATGCCTTTTTTAATGTACTGTATACTATTAATATTACTACTACTTACAATAACAATTACATTAATAACAATAAATTCCTTAGCTGTATAAGCCAAATCACATTTTAAATACTATATACTACATACTGTACAATTCATTATTTCTACATATACATGTATAAAATACAAATAATAAAATGAAACATTGAACATGCTCAAGAACTGCCTTGCTTCTAAGTGTATGTTATAACAAATAGTTTTTTAAATATACATCTCTTGAGGCTATGGACAAGTGATATTGGACTAGAAATATGTTTTCACTATTTGCTTCAGAAGCTATACTGTAGGTGTAATGCCATAGGAAGGTGTGTTTGTGTGTGTCTATATTTGTGTGTATACCTGGAGCAGTTGGCCACCTCCACACTGCTTCCTTGGCACTGTTTTCCTCCACACTGAGGACTCGGGCTGTTACAGGCACGGGTTCGACACTGACACATGCCAACACTTCCTCCATCGCTGTGACTACATGAACTCCAACTGGACCAAGAGCCAAAGTGACCATCTACAGTCACATTCTTTACCTGCACACAAACACACACGCACACACACACACACACACACACACACACACACACACACACAGAGTAAATAAAAAAGGGCATCCTACCATATGCGTTCCCCAAAATAGCACCTGCAGAAATCTAGCGCTCACAGTGAACCAATAAAAGTTTATAACAAGGTTGTTTGTGAAAGTGAAAATGAGCACCAATAAAATTTCCATACACTCAAATTATTAACACCCTCCGTTAACACACTGTTAGGCACCTAAGATCTGTTTCCTGTTCTGTTAAAACAACTCTCTGTGCCAATTCCCTCTTTGCCTCTAAATACTTTCATCAACTATCAAGTCTTTAGAAAAGATTGTTTAAATAAAATAAACAGCATTCCGTCCATTAATTTATCGGCCCAGCTTTCAGTCTATGCATCCATTTGTCCATTAATTTGTCTACTGTTCCATCTATCTGTCCATCCATGCTTAAGATATGTACATATGGTCTGTACATCCACTTATATGTTGATCTGGATTTTAATTTATCTGGCATTTCCATTTGTCCATCTGACCATCCTTCAACTTAATCATTTAGCTGTGCATCCATATAGCTATCTCTTCTTCTGTTATTGCTTCCACATAAGTAAATACACTCTTGAAGAAAGGATAAATATTGTAGGATGAGCATGAGTACTGTATAAGGAAAGGGGGATGAGCATGGAAGGATGGGGACAGAAGGATGTGGATGGGTTGATGAGAGTAAAGGGATCGGGATGGAAGGACAAGGATGAGTGGATGAGAATGGAATAAAAAGATGGGTAAATGTACAAGATTGGGAGGGTGAGGACAGAAGAATGGGGATGGATGGATAAGAATTGAAGGATAGGGGTAGAAGGATAAGAATGGGTGGATGAGGATGAGAATAGAAGGATAAGGATGGGAGGATGAGGATGGAAGCGCACATCCATCACTGTAGTGATCAGGCTCAACTTGTACTCAATTTGAACTCCGTCTGGTGTGTGTGTGTGTGTGTGTGTGTGTGTGTGTGTGTGTGTGTGTGTGT
>JAOVYU010000032.1:6471003-6484933 GCA_025674565.1 Synodontis membranacea | reverse complement strand
TATAAAGCCTATTATTTTATAAAACTGATTATGTATAAAATGTACATATTTACTTGAGGCTCTGTATCCGTCTAAACCAGTGACTACACTAATATGAGTGGACAACATGGCACCATTTCCTCCCGTTGTGAGGTTTTGAAAGCCTTTTTTTGTTGCCAGTTTTTGAAAATTGGAGCCAGAGTCTGCACAGTAGAGACCCTGGAGCCAGGGCATAGTCAGTAGGTATAGTCGGTGGGACAGTGGATCCGCCTCTCATCCTCCCATAATGATGATAAACACTATACTTGCTCTTGTTGGGAGCACTCACTCAATATGGCGCATCATGAAATGGTAAATTGCACATAAATATTGATTTTAGTATTGTCAGGAAAAGATTTTAGAACTTTGGGCCATGATTGACTGTACCATCATAAGCTGATATTATCCATCATTTTAAGCAAAGCAAATATAAGTAGGTAATGTAAGGCACCATCTGTAAATATACTGGTAAATTGTAGCCAACATTTGCACTCAAGAATGTTTTTTTTAATTATATAAAAAAAAAAGTCACATAAGTTATCCATCTGAATAGCAAAGTGCACTCATATGCTTTACTCATTTTTTGTTTGCATAAAAGGAAAGATTAGCTAAACCCACCAAGCTACTTCAAGTGTTAGTGCAAATGAATTACAGTCAGTATATTGTTGGGATATTTAGCTAGTGTGAGCTGCCTTGGTTTATGCCATCACTTCAATCACTTATGTTCAGTTGCTACTTATAATATAAGTAAAATGCACTAGATTAGGTATCAAAATGAGCAACATACCAGAACAATTGAAATCCAAACTGATGGTCTGAACAAGACATTTCTTGCTATTAAATGGTCAAAGCCGTCATCACTGTACATCTAAAAAATCTGAATGATGTAAATGAAGTTTGTTGGGATCTCAGTAATCCCATTGTTGGAAAGGTCGAGCGTGTTCATGACCCTAAACTGTCGATCACTTCTTCAACCACGCACCCCTTTTTTTTTATTAATCATCAAATGACTCTTAAAAAATTAGTTTTTTAAGAACATATAATGAGGGAGATATCAAGGTCAACTGAAGACAGACAAAATCTTACAATATTTTGTTGAACTGTAACAAAATTAAGGTTGGTTCTTTTCCCATTCACTAACAAAGAAAGGGGTGGGGTTAAAGACTGTACCACAGCTAGCCACTAGAGGGCCTCAGAGACATTTTGGTTAAACAGTCAAGCGATCTCAATCCTGACCAGGGTAAAGTGCTTCCTGAAGGAGTACGGTATGTATAAGTTGTATTACTGCACCAAATGATGTCTTCTGAAAGGAGTGTGTGATGATTACGGCATGCATCTTGGGACCGATGCTAAATCCAAGGCTGTAGCCTCCTCCTACTTGTTGAAGTTTGTACTGTAGTGCAAAGATTAAGATGCAAATTTAGGACACCGAATGTCAAAGCTGATCAGATATATTTACTTGTTGTTGTACATTTAAATTTTGGCTGAAATGTTTCTTTAAAATTTTAGCATGCACATGTTAGTATAGAAATTAGTCTGATTACTGTAGTCTAATCTTCGTTAATGTAAATGATCAACAATTAAATATAAAAAATATATTACAAAAACAAAAGAAAATTCCAAAAGCATGCAATAGCATGAGAAAAGCTATTTTAAGGAAAGGCTAGTTATTTCCATGATTTAGGAATACAAATGGGTCTGGTTATTGCTGCCTGTTGGCTTATAGAGTAAAAAGTACACTGAAAGAGTCTGCAGAATGCGAACTGTGCGCTCTTGAAAATATCAAGAGGAGAAACCACAGCATCTTCCTACAATACAGGTTTATTAAACATAAAAACCCAGCATGAAGAGTTTAGCGTTTCAGCCAGAAAACACTGGCAATGTGTCTGCAGACACTGTTAGATGAGTAAGGTAAGTAAGGTTAATTATGTTTCTCCAGTGAAAAAAAGAAAAAGTTAAAAAAGAAAGGAAAAAAAAAAACCCCACCCATTGGTTTTGTGGCAAATAATAAATGTATACATTTGAACTCTAACAGTAAAGTACAGCACATGTATAAAATTCCATAATTTGTATGATTTCACGTTAATTAAAGAAATAAAAAAAAAAATCTACAAAAATAAAAGAAAAAGAGACAGTTGCTTCTGTGTTTTGATGAACTTATGCTCATGTACTGTAATATTCCACTAATCATATTTTACTGAAGTACTGATCCTTGATCAGACAATATTTCTTACTGAAAATAGTGCAACATAATGTCGGCACACACATTCACACACATATTACAGCATAGAGTTCATTGCATTATGCATAAGACAATAAAGAAAGTGTACTAGCACAAACACAAGATGGGAAATAATATGCCATTCATCAAGACTGATTAAAAAAAAAAGAAATTAATTCAACTTATATAAAAGTGCATTGAAGTATGCCCAAACATTTTTTTCCAACTCTTAGCACTTACACACAATCCACTACACCGAAGGCACATGTCTGCAGCTAACTAAAGTTATTTGTTCACTGTTCATTTCCTTGTCTACTTTTATATGCAGTTTTTTTTTTTTTGCACATATCAAATGTCCAATCCTAGGATCCCTACAAAATTTGAATCAGCTTGAAGCAGAATCCTATGCGTGTTTTTCAGAGAAGGCATTCTTCATCTTTATTCGTGTGGCTTGTTCATGATGAGCAGATAAAACTGTGGTTCTGTCTACTTCAGTTTACTAAGGGTGTCTGGAAGATGAATTCTAATTTGAGATTTGGTAAAATATCCTTCCTCTCTTTGGGAAAATGGGATGATGGCTTGGATTTGAAAATCATGTGTCACGTTTTACAGTTGAGGTAAGAAGTTTACATACACTCATCTTAGGGCAGGAATTTCACAGCCTATGGGCTTCCAAGGATCTCTTCAAAAAAAGTGGCTAAACATCCCAACAACATGCACTTTTGTTCAACTGATGATCTGGAATCTGCATTTGCTTGGAAATGTCTCTAAGAGACATTCCTGACTTCTGTCAACCATGATCCTCTTTCCCAGATCTGCACTGAACTCCTTGGACTTTCCCTTTGTACCGTATGTTGGTCAATCCAAACAAAACCTTTTTTTATGCTGTGCGCAGCAAAGCTACCGGCTGTAGTCAATCCTGATCATGAACAGGAGGTTAAGAGGTCTTGGCCTTGGCAAATTAAAAGACGTTTTGGAACTTTCAGCAACACTTATTTAATAATCAGAGTGGGTATATGTGTAATTTTGACCCTGTGTTGATTAACATACAGTCTCTCACAAAAGTGAGTACACCCACTCACATTTTTGTAAATATTTTATTATCTTTTATTATCCCATCTTTTCATGGGACAACACTGAAGATATGCCACTTTGATACAATGTAAAGTAGTCAGTGTACAGGTTGTATAACAGTGTAAATTTGCTGTCATCTCAAAATAACTAAACACACAGCCATTAAAGTCTAAACCACTGGCAGCAAAAGTGAGTACACCCCTAAGTGAAAATGTCCAAATTGTGCCCAAAGTGTCAATATTTTGTGTAGCCACCATTATTTTCCAGCACTGCCTTAACTCTCTGGGGCATGGAGTTCACTAGAGCTGAGCTTCACAGGTTGCCACTGGAATCCTCTTCCACTCCTCCATGATGACATCACGGAGCTGGTGGATGTTAGAGACCTTGCGCTCCTCTACCTTCTGTTTGAGGATGACCCACAGAGGCTCAATAGGGTTAAAGTCTGGAGACATGCTTGGTCAGTCCAGCACCTTTACCCTCAGTTTCTTTAGCAAGGCAGTGGTCGTTTTGGAGGTGTGTATGGAGTCGTTGTCATGTTGGAATACTGCCCTGTGGCCCAGTTTCCAAAGGGAGGAGATCGTGCTCTGCTTCAGTATGTCCAGTATGTAGCTCCCCAGTGCAGGCAGCACTCATGCGGCCCCAAACCATGACAATCCCACCACCATGCTTGACTGTACAGTAGATAAGACACACTTGTCTTTGTACTCCTCATCTGGTTGCTCCCACACATGCTTGACACCATCTGTACCAAATAAGTTTATCTTGGTCTCTTCAGGTTGGGTTATAAATCGCAGACCGGGGTATTTATAGGCGCGATCGATCGCCGGGGGGGGGGGGTTCACACAGGTTGGGAAACACTGGCCTAGGCCATCTTTATGTAGAGCAACAATTCTTTTTTTTTTTAGATCCTCAGATAGTTCTTTGCCATGAGGTGCCATGTTGAACCTCCAATGACCAGTATGAGAGAGTTTGAGAGCGATAACACCAAGTTTACCACATCTGCTCTCCATTCACACCTGAGACCTTGTAACACTAATGAGTCACAAGACACCGGGGAGGGTAAATGGCTAATTTGGCACAATTTGGACATTTTCACTTAGGGGTGTACTCACTTTTGTTGCCAGCGGTTTAGACATTAATGGCTGTGTGTTTAGTTATTTTGAGGGGACAGCAAATTTACACTGTTTTACAAGCTGTACACTGACTACTTTACATTGTATCGAAGTGTCATATCTTCAGTGTTGGTTCAAATCAGTTTGGTTCAAATCATCTGCCAAATAAACAATTGAATAAATCAGAAACACAAATGGGAAACCACTACACATCCACAAATTCCATTCAAAGATTTTTTTTGTGTGTGGGGGTGGGGGGGGGTGGTTGTGATGGAAAATTAATGCTAATAAAACCTGTGCTATAACATGCATCTATAAATCTTTGTGTAAGTGACCGCATATTATAACATACACACTTGAACAATACATAAAGTATACACCTCAATGAACATTCAAAATCTGAAAATCTGACTTGAGCATATAATAGATTCAACCACCTTCACTTCCTCAGCACAATCGTTCATGGAGCAGTTTGGGGGAAAAAAGTGATAAATGAGTAAGAGCTGATAATATATATATATACTTGAAAGAGAAACTCATGTAAAGAGAAAAACACTTTCAACTTGTTTTAATTGCATTTTATTAGACGCTACATTTTTCGATGTAGTTTTTATTTTCATTTTTATTTTATTTCACTATACAAGATTTTTCCCCCCTCTTAGAATAAATGAAATATCTGCCTTTAAAAGTTCTCCAACATATTAAAGTAAGAAGTATGTTCAAGCAACTTTATGTGTTAGTAAATTAGCTAGTATAAATTTCTAAATTAATTTGCTACATTAATGATTAATTAATTACAAAATATTGAAGTTTTGTAAATTAGTTAGTGAAATGTGTTAGCTAGTTAAGATTTGTAAATTACATTTTAAGGAAGCTAGGTAGTCCAGTTGTGTTTTCATTGCTTATGTGCCTTTAGAATTCATTCCAAAAGGGCTACAAAGCATCTGTTAAAAGAATATTTTGTTTAGGATGGATTTACGATGAATTTATGGATTTATGATGAATTTGTGTTTTTGAACACTTGTGTACGTTGAAAAGTAGATCTTTTATTCGTTCCTTTTCATTTTCCTTCAACTAGCTTCTTGCCTCCATACATTCAATTGAGAAAGTTTTTTGACACACTACCCATAATTCTACTTAAGTACAGTTTCACTGCGTTTTCCCCCTCTTATTGTAACCACTGATAAAATGTCATTTTACCAAATTCTTACTGTGGTGTTTTGCTTAACGAGTTTATTTTCACCAGCATAAGAAAGCGCTCGAGCTTTTGAATCTGTGGCTGAATCTTGCTCAGTCAATACCACACAGAAACAGAAACTTACACAGTCCATGCATGTAAACAAATCATCATATACATGTGTAAACTTAAAGAAACAACAATGAAAAAAAAAAAAAATCACAGAAATTCACCAGCAAGCAAGATGATGCAACATCCATGTGGTAAAAACAATAGTGCTGACTCACAATGACTGTATAATATATTAAAGAAATGATCCATATCATGCGTTTTAGGGGCTCTTACCTCCTGATCGTCTCCTACACCCTAGTCGTGTTGTACTCTGATTCGTGTTTGCTTAGAGACCCAATGAGGCAGAACCTGCAATATCACCGCTGTCATATTTAATATCTTGATTCTCTTTTACAGGGAGAAATATCATCTAGAATTCAGCATTAGGTTTCAGGACAACATTTTATATGTACACAATTTTTTGTTGTTCATTTAAATAATAACGTATAATTTAATTAGTTAGTTTGTGAATACATTTGAATAATTACGCATTCATCTAAAATGCAGTAAATTTGTTCAGAGATTCAAGAAGTAACTCTAATGTAAGTGGTGCTGCGACTTATTAGTATAATGTGCTTGTTTGTTACAGTTTTACGCTGGATATGCATCTACAGTATAGCAAATTTGGTAATCTCTTAAAAAAAAAATAAGTCGAGATTTTAGTGTTATCTTTGAATTAACGTTTCAAAATTTGACAGCTTCTCAGAATCAGACAAGTGAAAAGGAGTAGAAAGGGGACCTAAGAATAAAAAGAATGCTTTATGAAAAAAATTATAGTAGGACATGGGAAAAACCAAGACAAAAATGGCAGGCGCTGAAAAGAAAAGAGAACAGTATAAGAAAGAAAAAGGAAAAATTAACTGATGAAAGTCAGGGGAAGCAATTAGGTCCTTTCAGCCTCCCTTATTGAAAAAGTGATGCATGCTGGGTAATTTGGTCAGAAATCAATGGATACTGACCGCTGCACTGCTTTGTCGTGTCTGGCCAGTCGGTGGCTGGTGGTTGGCACCTCCTCATCAAGGTCATCCTCCATCTCTGCTTCTTCTTGCGAGTAGCTGTGCTTCATGACCACGATGCTGCGCCGGTTATCATGATGGTGATGATGATAATGGTGGTGGTGATGATGGGGATCCATCACGGCTGCCGATTTGGCGCGGCCGCAGTGGTGCTCGTGAACGCAGCGCTTTTGGAAGGTCGTCTCGACATCGTCTGTAAGGTCAGCAATGTCACCGAGGTCATAGCGCCGAGGCGTTTCCTGGAACACTTCCTGAAAGTCATCACGCTGCACCACGTACTTCTTCCGTGGCTGCTTGATCTGCACCGTGACGGAGACGACAAGGAGGATGAGGACGATGCAGCACGTCACGCCAATGATGCTGCCGTTAGTGTTGTTCAGGTTGTCCAGGATGTTTGCTTTTCTTTTTTCTGATGAAACACAGTCAAAAGGAAAACTTACAATTGAGTAATCATCCAGCTCAGTGTGAGAACAACACAGCAGCAGGGTTTGATGAGGGTTCCGTGACAATGGACGCTGCAGCTAAAATTTTATATCATGTACCACATTTTCTTTATACATAATATTTTACAGAAATTGAATTTAAAAAGAAACTTTTGACTTTAAATTTTTAATGAATAATTTTTTATAATAAAGCGCTCGTTCTAATATTGTTATTGCTTCTACAGTAACAGCTCATTCACAGGAACTTGGAAAGCAAACACTACAAATGTGCTGTTGTTTCATGAAGACTAAAGATCTTTGACTTTTTATGGTGAACTATTCTGTTAGGAGGAGAAAAAGAGGTAATGTCTATAATGGACATAACACAATCTAGCATGTTTTGTGGATGAAATGTATATATATATATACACTAAAAAAGTATAATGTGTTAGTCTTTAATAATTTTTTAAATAATATATTTATCTTGGCAAATTTTGCCATTGTACTGGAGGAATAAAACATATTGTGACATGCTGTTTTTGGAAAATAATCAACTCTGGGGTGGTTTCAATAACTCTCTCTCTGCACTGGGTTGCATCACATCATCCTCTCATTGATTATTTCCCAGCACTGCTTTAAATGTTTGCATTTTGATATGTTAATATACAGTCATGGGCAAAAATACTGGCACCCTTACATTCAGAAAACGCACCACTTCTCCCAGAAAACCTTTGCAATAACAATTGCTTTGGTATTGTCATGTTTATTTCTTTTGTTGGCACCGGAAGAACACAATAAAGCAGAGGAAAGCAAATAACAAATCTGAGACAATTCCAAAGCATTTCGAAGTGGTGCATTTTCTGCCATAAATGTAAGGAGGCCAATATTTTTGGCCACAACTGTATGTTGTTTTGGTATTATGCATCAAAATTTATTATTGGATGCAAAAAGTTAAATCAAAGTTACTACATTGTAAGCAGAAAATTAAATCTAGCAAATAGATCTAGCTTTTGGTCCCTTCTAAAGAATCTTGCAGTGAAACAAGTACAAAATTCTCACTAGATTTTTACTTCTGACACTTACACTATCTAACATGTATGCATTATAAAATAAATGCATTATAATATTACAGCTAATTCATAAAGATACGTAAAAAGTGTGTTTGATTAGGATGCGCATACTATAGAATTAATGCCACGTCCAGCTTAATCTGACCATTTGCTGAACAAATCCCTATACATTCTCCGCCACATGTCTCCCTTCCATCTCAGAGCTCTTATAAATCACTGTTATTTTTATACGTGACCTGAACACAGACATACACAGTTATAATGAGTAGCTGGAGGTGAGCATTTTCTCCATGGTCCTTTTATAGCACGAGTGTGCTCCAGAGAAGCCATTTATAACTGCTATAATAAACGTGTAAGATGTAGCCTCAGGTTTGGGAATGTGAGGAAGGGCACAATTCCGCTTGCTTGACGTGTTTATTAGCATTGCTGAGATAGCAAGAGTCGCTACATCAGGCAGGGGTCAAATGGGAACCTTAGGAAAGGTATCTAACTGCAGCTCTGGCTAGACAAAACCTCCACCTTGGTGAAAGTGGGCTGGGGCATTGTGTGCCAAATTGTACCTCAACTACCAATCTCAAATTTGCTGTTAACTCTATATAAATGCCCTCGATCCATAATTATTGCTGATTAGCGGGCGGTCAGATTACTAATAAGAAGAAATTTGACCAAACATGGATGTTGCAAAATTCCCAATTTCACATACAGCTTACGTAAATGTTTTGCACAAACTATAATAGAAATTTCAAGTTAATTGAACATTTAAAAATGTATTTACAAGTATGTTTATTATGGACTATAACGTTAGTATAAAGTAGCTTCTATATTATATTATGTTTTGTGTTTTTTTGATACAATTATTGGACCAGCAGATGTTAACAACAGTTAATTGGTTGCCACAGTTAAGCCCAGCCTTATATTTTTGCTTATTTAATCATTGCTTAGCAACTGTTGCTACCCACCATCACCCCTATTTTCAGCTCTTGAATAGGTGCACCAGTGTTTCCCTATGGACATATAAATTACATTTTGCATTGGAGGATGTGGGTATGCTTATCAACAGCCAAACACCGATACAGTACATATTTATCAACTAAAATGCTGCAGCCCTAAAAAGCCAAACATAGGAAACGTTAACAGGCATGGCAATTGTTAGCTAGGTAGATAGTATCAATTGACCCATCCACACCTCTATTTACAAGTAACATGTATTAACATAACACCAGAGTTATGCAAGATGTCCTGTTACGGCTTATGTTTGCTAACAGTAAGTCTGTATCCATTGAGTAAAGTGATTGGAGTGGGCTTTACTGCTTCAGAAGATCAGCAATCCATGAGATCAGTCAGAGCACTCAGAGCTAATCCATGCACAGCTGTAAAGTCGTGAAGTCCACTACATAGGATTCAACCACTTGAATGCCCCTCCCTTACCCTTCCCTTTCCAAGTGTGTATTAGAATGTACAGTGAGTGTCAGGTGCCCATAGCATATTTCCAAGAACTTACATTCACACTCCTTTGCTCTTTCTGTACTAATAATAGTAATAATTATGATCCTCCATTGTTTCAGAATATGGTTTCACAATTTGTTAGTCAGAACCAGCAAACACTGATTCCTCTGCTTTTTTCTTCCTAGGCTTCTTCATCTTCTTTGTTGTCCTTCCAGTGTCTCCTTCAGGATTCACTCTGCAACTTGTAAAAACGTGAAATGCGGAAGGTATGTTCTGGGCTACTATGTAGCTATAAAGTAGGGTGCCCATATTTTAGTTTTCAAAAAGGGGACACTGAGCGCAGGATGTCGGCATGGGTCAGACGGACACCCGCAAAATAAATGACGACTGTAGAAAGCAAAAGCTGAATCCTGGATATATTTGACATTTTTACTTGGACCATCTGTCTTAGCTGATATTGAGCAGCTTAAAAGACATTAGTTACATGTGAAGCAAATGCTAAACCATACAGAAAGTCCTCACTTGTTGCATTTGGTATCAAAGAATACCATAGGTTTGTAGTCGTGACAAAACCATATCTTATCAAACTTAGATCCTAAACGTTTGTGCTCTTGGTTTATCTACCTACCAAGTCTTATAAGTTAGAATGATAGTAGGACCAGGACAAAACCTTTAGCAAGAATATCACCATTTCCCTTAGATGTTAGTAAATTACGACCACTCAATACAACTAAAATTACACTGTCATTACAATTAACATTAATTCAAAATGAACTTCCATGATCTTAGTCATATCGTAAAATGTCAACTTTGCATCTTGGATCTTGAATGCAGGCCTGTCACTAAAGTTTGTGTAGCGCAAAAGTGGACTGTGGAATCATCTCCTAAACTTGGCAAGCACAATCCAAAATAAAAGCACCATTATCTTAGCAACATGCATCAGAATCTTTCAGGCTAAAATCTAAATAGCTAGCCAGAGATCACTGGATAAGGTCAGGATGATGGCTTTGAGCAGATGTCTGCCTTGTGAGATTAGGAAGGAACAGGAAGTGTGACCATATATGGGAAGTGGAGAACAAGGAACAAGTGCAACCAATCAGCAGAAAGAATGGGGGGTTAATGGGAGCAAGAAATAATGGCTGTGGAAGGAAGTGGAAGACAAAAGGCCAGCTAGCATACAGTGTGTGGCTGGTATTCTAGCGTGACATTGCTACGAATCTGATGAATGAAAGAGTGGAGTGCAACGTGATCTCATTTTTTCCAGGGTTACTCGTATTCCTGCAGTTTAATTACTGCTGTGACTTTCATGAAAGAGCTTGTGTACCATCTTTATTTAATTTAAGTTTTATTGGACAAGGTCAGTTTTGCTCCTTTAGTCTCTACAAAGGTCACATTTTAGTGACTTTGTCAAACTCATCAGTCTTTTACACACATTTCTATGGGGCTGCCTGTGTGCGTTTAAGCAGTAGAAATATTTAAATATGCAGAACGGTAGGAGTGAAAGACCTTAGGGTCTCATTAATCTGCTGGTTCATGTGTAAAGTGTATATACATGTGTCTGTGTATCCAATGCGATATTTTTTCACATTATTCTTGTGTGTGAGGAAGTACAAAAATTGTAAGTGTTTTTGATTGTGAGGAGCTCTCATAACACTTATTGTCAATCATTTCAGCATAATTGACGGCACTTTTGGACTTCAGTGCTGACAAGTGACATATATAAAGTAAAATAATATTTAAAAAAAAATACATCTAAAGATTGAGGTGATGCAGATATTGTTTTGCTCAACCAATGCAATTTGATTTGATCTAAGCCAACAACTTTATACTTTTGGGGACAGGGCAAGAAACCCAGCAATAGCGTCCCTGTACAAACTCAAATCCTTTATAGCCATGGACACATTTCAGTGAGAAATTGGAGACAGGTCTGGCATTTCCATACCAAATATGAGCCCAAAAATGACATGAGTCTTACTGTAAATGCATTCATATACCTCATGCCCTAATGCATCACATTGCCAAACGTGTCAGTAATACAGACAACAAAAAAATGAGAAATTTTCACACTTTGGTTTTCTAATTGTAATTGTTGCAAATATATTGTGTGGATGTAGCCATAAACTCACCCTTATAATGGAATTTCATTACCATTTATAGTGTTTTGGTTGCGTTTCTTTTTATAAATGTGTATTCTCAAGCACAAGCAGACTAATGTGTTTAAGATTTATTAGGCTGTGCAAACGCACGCGAGATTTCTGACAATATTCTAGTGCATACTGGTTGATCTGATCCACAGAATCAGAACGTCTTATATGAATAAATACGTAACGCTCCAGAATTGGGAAACAAGCTGCCCATGTCTGTGTGATCATCTTTAATTTAAGATCACATTCTCAGGATTTGTTATTAAGTGGCTCACTGAATTTTCACGAACATGCCTCATGTCTTACGGTTGCCGAATTAGTTTTTTTTTTTTTTTCTATGCTTTTAAATACTTTTTTGAAGAACGTAACAAAAGTATACCATGTCCATAGCAGAATAAACCAGTTTGAAGCCCAATTATTTTTTTTATTCACAATGGACAAGAAAGGAAATATCTCAGTTCCTTGCTCTTGGTTATTTGTGCTTTTGTCTACCTCAAGCAAAAAAAAAAGAAATTCTTATTTACTTTTGATACAAACACTCGATCAATACCAAGTTGCTTCATTTTAGTTGTTTGGTTTTATGACAGGTAAATATTTTGCTGTACACTAAATCAGTGAACAACGATCCTCGTTAATCGATATTTTAATAAAGTTGTGGGTAAAAGTTTGTGTGAGCCAAACTGAACTTTCCACTGGATTTAAAAAAAAGCTTCAGTAACACTGATATAGTTCATACTCGTGCATATGATGGAAAAAAACCCCAATAATCCATAATTTGCCAGGTGTTTACCTGCCACAGCTGATTTGCGTTTGGTTATGACCACAAAACTCCATTAAAAGCTAAGTTATTCATACCTGCATACACCAATAAAATATATATTATTTAGCAGCATAACGGCACCTGAAGTAGATCATGGACACCAAGTACGTTATACGGTACACAGAAATGTTTTAATTTTTACATTTAGTTTGAAATTGTTTTGGTTGACAGGAGTTAAAAGAAGACATTGTGGCAAATGGATTAAATTTATAAGCCAGCTTTCATTGTCTGAAAAAAAAAAAAAAAAATCATACCGGTCTTCGAAGACCCTTTCCCTCCTTGAGGATATTTTTTATGTCTGTGCGCAGAACGACTAACGCGTCCTCTGTTTACACAGCGCCGTTTAGTTTGCCTTTAGAAAATGTCACGTTTTATTTATGGGTTTGTGTTGGCTCGCTTTCTTTATTTTTCATATTCTTCAGTTAACAGCAATAATAGAAAATGACTCTATCATTTCTTAATCCCTGACCTTGTGAACTAGGCAAGAGGATGAATTATTTACTGAGCGAATTTAAAGCTTACCTTTGCAGTGATTTTCGTCCCATGGATACACACAGTTCTGGATGCCATTACACACCAGCGAGTTGTTGATGCACATGTTACTGTGGCAGAAGAACATGTCAGCCTCACAGGGAGCTAGAAAAAAAAGAAAAGCGAATAAAATTCTTTTCACTGAGCTTCATTTTGCCCATGCCATACTAGGACCTTGTGTGAACTTTCTGAATATCTAGCACTGGTGCTAGAACAGTTAGGTATTGTTGCAAATTAAAGCAGAAGTACTGTGATGAGCAAATACATCCTTTTTTAAAAAAATCATATTTGTTTGCATTTAGGATTTTCAGTCTAGGCGAGGTTAATTACATTCCTAATGAGGTTAATTAGTTTTGAATGTCTGCGTGCACCTTTGACAGAGCTCTATCTAACGACTAGAAAGTCATGTTTGTTTTGATCGGAAGTCACTTTTATTCATTGTGAAATTATACATCCTGTGAATCTAAAAGTGTATGGGGTTTTATTCTCTGCAAATCTTCTAGCGTGAGTGGTTTGACTAAAGAACTAAAAAAAAAAAATTGCGAAATCTGTAATTATGCCTAGGGGTCTCTCCCATTTCAATACTGCTCAGTGTGGCCTGGGTAGAAGTGTGACCAGCAATTACAGTCAGGTTCAAAAATACTGGGACATCGACACAATTCTAATTTTGACAGACAATGACCCGAAGCACACTGCGAAAGCAACCAAAGAGTTTTTTAAGGCAAAGAAGTGGAATGTTATGCAATGGCCAAGTCAATCACCTGACCT
>JAOVYU010000032.1:6398917-6414449 GCA_025674565.1 Synodontis membranacea | reverse complement strand
GTGTGAGAGGGAGGGAGAGAGAGAGAGAGAGAGAGAGAGAGAGAGAGAGAGAGAGGGTATATGTGTGAGAGAGAGAGAGAGAGAGAGAGAGAGAGAGAGAGAGAGGAGATTAATGGGCAAAAAAGTGAAACGGTAATGAAAAAGAAAAAATAGTAGATCCAGATTCAAAGTCCAGACACACGCACACACACACTTGTATGTGTTTGGCCACTAGGTAGTGTTCATACTTGATTTGTTTTTGGGTTTTATTGGGGGGGGGGGCTCAGGCACCACACCTGCATTAATTATAGCAACGTTGTTAGCACTAATTTCTACCTTGAATACAAGATTGCTTGTATATAATAATTTTTGTGTTTATTGGCAATGCATATTTAATTGATTTGGCTTTTATTTGGCTTAACCAGTTGAGGATGAAGTGACTGTGGAAATCCTTATACACCGCAACCCCTTAAACCTCACTTGCTCCCTGAGCTGCAACCTGATTGGTCGCAAAAACAAACAAACAAACAAACAAACAAACAAAAAAAAATACAAAAAATAAAGAGCTGATCGAGTTTCAGTGGAGGTTTTCCGCTGAGCAAAGCTGCTCCTTCTAATAATCATAAGCCTTAGGAGATTCAGCATGTTGTGGCACTTTGTGTTACTCCCATGGACATATCTATTGCAGTGCTTGGCACCAAATGACTCATCCCTCATCGTTCTGTTGGCCGAGTCGCCCAGGCAGCATGATAATATAATGAAGCAAAGCTGACTTTTTGGACGTGCTCTAGATGAAGTAAAAGATGAATCGGGACCTAATCTCATTGTGGTTTTATTATTATTATTATTTTTTTTTTACATTTTATTTTATTTTGGTTTGTTTACTTATTTTGGAGCTAGGAAGCCCAGACTTCCTTTTTATTTTCATGGTCCAGTATAGACACCCTACAAGTTATTTACAGTCCACAATCAACTGATTCTCCTCGACGTTTTATTAATGATATGAATGGGAATATAAATCCATACAAACTGGATTCGAAATTAAATTCAAATTCCGATACAACAGAAAAGGATAGGACTAGAGGCCATGCGATCTGCCGAACAAGAGCCAGAAACTGAAATGAAGTGAAAAGGAAAAGCTGATGAGAATGCTACAGGAAATCTACTAAACATTAGGAAGAACTGTGGGTGAATGAACTGACACTCTTGTTGATGATTATCACCTAATATGATGTTGATGGTATTGATGGCTTGTTGTCTGTATATTATGGTCGCTGGATTATCCAAAGAAAGTGTTACCTTTTCACTGGTTGACCTGGAATCCCTTCCTTGTTCATGACATAGTCTTGCATTGTAACATGACTGCATTTCATGTTACGTATGAGTGGGCGTTCATTCACATATCCCTCCAACCCCTGCAGTATCTGTATTATTTTAATGATTGTATTGATAATTCCATTAGCATTAGTGCATTAATTTAGTGCGTCACATTAGTGTAGTTTGCATTCCATGTATATTTGTGTTGAATTTGGTTATGCTGTGCGTGCACTCATTTCATGTCACTCCTGAGCATTTCCCATTTTTTTTTTTAGTTCAGTTTAGTTTAAGGCAAATAATGTAAACTTATTTTTATTGATTTATTTCTTTTTCTTTCCAGCCCATTTTGCATGATTCAGGGATACGGATGTTGTGACGGATGTCTTGATTTCTGCTAAGCCGTGTTGTTGGTTTGAAAGGCTGTCACCCGCCGCTGCTCAGAAATATTTTATGCTACACCCGTCTTATTTCATCATGTCTGTACTTTCAGAGGAGCTTTGAAGGTAAAGTTTTAAAGACCTGGTACAAATGTGACTGCAGCCGGTGACAAATCTGAAGTGCTAAACCGTGACGGAAATAGAAACGACACACGTATAATGGCAGTTCGGTAGCAGGATGATGAATAAACCTTTCGTCCTGGTTCTCCTCTGCTTCGCCTCCTTCCTAATCACTTAATAAATTAAACTGCTCGTCTTCTGTACAAGAGTAAGCCCTGGCATTGAAATTTGGAGGTCTTCAGACTTGGGGATGAAATGGGGCCTGGAGGGTGATTCTGCTTTTCTAAGATGGCTGCCCATGTATTGAACAATCAATCAGATGGGCTCCAGTAGCAGACGACCACATCATGATTGGTCAGAATGTTCCCACTGTAACCACAGACTCCTGTTCTTGATATACAGGAATGGAACCAGTGTGGTTTTCTGCAGTTGTAGCTCATCTGCCTTAAAGTGCAATGTTTTGTGTGATCAGTGATGCTTTTCAGTTCACCACTGTTGTAAAAGAGTAGTAAAGCCATGCTGCCCTGGGGGTGCCCGATCTCGTCTGTTCTCGGAAGCTAAGCAGGGGCGGGCCTGGTTAGTACTTGGATGGGAGACCTCCAGAGAAGGCCAGGTGCTGTACAAAGACCCAGCCACAAGGGGATGCACACTCTGGTGTATGCCTGCGTGCCGGTCCCAAGCCCGGATAAATGGGGGGGCTGCGTCAAGAAGGACATCCGGTGTAAAAACCAAAAAAAAAACCTCTGCCAAATCAGACGTGCGGACAAAAAGATCCGCTGTTGTGACCCCTAGTTGGGAATAGCCGAAATAGGAAGGAGGAGGACTGTTGTAAAAGAGTAGCTATTTGAGTTTCTGTGATCTTCAATGTCCGCAGTCTGGCATGTCTGCTTTGAGCTACTCTGACCTCTATCATCAACAAGGTGCTTCTGGCCTCGGAACCGGGTGTTTTTCTTATTTTTTCCCCCCACGCACCATTCAGTATAAACTCCAGAAAAAAATTCCAGAAATACTTTACCAGCCCATTTGGCACCAACAACCATGCCACAGTAAGAGCCACCGAGATTGCTTTTTTTTCCCTTCATTCTGATTTGATGTGAACATTAACTGAAACTCTTGGCGTGTTTCTGCATGATGCTATAGATTGCATTTCTGTCTCATGGTTAGCTGACAGGCTGGTTAAAAAAAAACAAGAAAAAAAAAACAGCAACAAAAAATAGCCTTGTTTGCTAAATATTAGGAATGATAATATCCAGGCATTTCTATTTATGGCCACATCAGGAATGATAGCTGTGTATAAACACATTATAACCCACAATACGATTATCTCATAAGCAGCGGTCTAATTCCACAAATCTGATCTACTCACTATGAGTCCACTCCCACGGCACAGTCATAGGATGAAACAGAAGACACGGGCAGGTGACGGAAAAATCAATTTAGACAGGAAAGCACTTAAGAAAGAAGCAGACCTCCGAGGAAGCGAATGCGAGTATTGTTCCGCATTAGGGGATTACACTAACATGTAAGTTGAGCTTCTAATTCCAATATCACATCACATCCATCCATCCATTTTGCAAAATAAAAATGAACAACTGTGCTAAAATATATCCTCCAATAACAGTCTAGGGTTGCAATTATGAATTTCCAAGTATTTCAGTTAGTGTCCCATAAAGGGTTAAAAGCAAAAGAGCATTTTTGACGTGCAAGAAAAAAAAAACAAAAACAAATCCCCATGAGCATCTTTTTAATATAAGATACAAGACAGGTTGAGAAAACAACTCATCATTATGAGGAAAAACATCTCTAACAAGGAAATCTTGCTTCATTAAAATAAACATCTTGTAAATGCGTCCTCTGCATTTATCCCATATGTGACACTGTGACACACAGCAGGGGGCAGCTATTTCAGCGCCCCGGGGAGCAGCGCTTGGGGGCGGCACCTTGCTCAGGGTACCTCAGTGGTACCTTGCTAGTCGGAGGATTCGAACCTGCAATCTTTTGATTACAAGTGCGCTTCCCTAACCATTAGGCCACCATCAGCCCAAATAGTACATTTCTATATATAATAACAAGATGCTATTGTTGTTTTATTAATACTAAAAAGATGCTTTTCTCGCAATAATGAGATGCTGACGTGGCAGAAATGCACTTCTGTGAAGACGGTCACATGCTCACGGCAACTACTTCTACCCCACATGGATATTTCCCCCCTTTGCATCTGCAGTAGGTATATTTATTTACAGTAGCTACATTCTGTATAACAGATATAGATATATACAGTCACAAACTATACAGCCACAACAACGAATCAACTATTTCAACGTTTATTCAGATCAATAGCTGAACAGTGATGTGTATGCCACTGTGATCAAAATCCCAATTGAAATCAGTTTAATGTTGCAACCTCTTGAAGGTCCCTATGAACTGTGCTGCAAAGGTTTATGAAACGCTCTTCCGTCGACATACAGTACATTAAGTCAGTGGTTCTCGAGGTGGGTCCTCATTTATTTACCATTCTACTAACTATTTACTTTCGAATACATAAATATTATAGCAATCCTAACAGCACCGTTAATCCCTGAAAGCCGTAATACACTGTACCTAGTAATTTATCCTAACATATATTGCTGAGTCTTGTGTTTCACGCTGCAAATATTCAGGTGGAGACAAACCTCAGGGTCCTGAACCACTATCACATGCGCTCACTCCAATATTTCTTCTGTCCATTTTTTTTTTTTTCCTGAAAATTGATGCATTTTTCAGGCACTAAAAGGTAATAAAAGGAGGAATGGAGACTGCAGTGTGGCTGGTGTGATTAATCGAGCTTGGCAATGAGAAAAGGAACTGCAGAGAGAACCATATTGTGGAGGAGGCTACAGTAGGTGTGTGTCAGGGAATGCATTTAGCTCTTTCTGTAAACCAAATTTTTTTACTTCGATACATGATTGATTCCCTTTTGCCTACTCGGGTTAAGATCCTTGAATTGATTTGGGAGGGTTAAACCAAGCCCGATGTATAAAAAAAGATTTGTTCATTTGGACTTTGTGCAGGCAGAAGAACATTCACTAGCTGTCCTAGTGTAATTCCCAGAACATTCAACAAAAATGTATAGTTATAGTTTAGTCATGTCTGCAAATGCAACCTGTAATCCATCTGTAATTCACCAAAAGAGCTTCTATATATCACACCAAGCCACTGCTACAATGAAACTCTTTCATTTTGGACTTGCTGCTCTATGAAGGGCATCCAACTAATGGTTCACTCATTCATTTTCTTGGTCAGAGTCACGGTGGATCCGGAAGTTATTCTGAGAACACTAGGCATGAGACAGAAATAGACCCTAGACGGCCTATATAGGCCAATTTAGAGCAGCCTTTCCACCTACTGGCATGCTTTTGGAAGGTTGGAGAAAACCAGAGAAGCCGGAGGAAACCCACAGGGAAAATATTCATTATTTAAAACGGACACTAGCCTGAGTTCAGGTTTGAGGCACGGCTCCTGGTGGTCACAACATTACACCACGGTCACCATTTACAGTACACAAACATCGATAGCTTGGGAATCGAAACTTAGGTCTAAAATCAGAACCGAAATGAACTGGATCCAAAAAGCCTATAAATATATATTGTAAGTTAAAAAACAAAGGCTACGAACAGATTTTCAAAATTATTTTTAAAATAAAACAACATGGGTAAAAAAAAAAAAGTTGCAAATGCGAAAATGTATTAGAATGATTAATTTAATAATATGAAATTAATATTAGTTAATTATGTTTTGTTGTGTAAACATTTGACCTCGTTTTTCCCCCGATCAATAATCGGAATTGGGTTTGATTACGATTCAAACGATACCCGACCCTAAACATCAATTAACATTTTACTTTGATACTTTTTTTTTAATTACTAATGATCCATTAATTATGATGTTTACTGTTTTATAATGTTAACTAATGCAATAAATATTGCTTGTTAAATGGAACATAATTACTCATTAGTCATCCAGCATTAGTTATCTACGATATCGTCTATGATAGATGATATGATTTATAACAGGAACTCAGGAATATTACTGTTTTGTTACTGTGCTCTTGTTCAGCCCCACCGCTTCTACTAACAGTGTGTCATTAGAATATCATTTCAAATTTCAATAAGTTTCACCATGAACTGATTTTACACACAGACTTTTACGAGTCCTGGAAATCAGCGTAGTATATACAAAGGATTTCCACCGAAATGAATTTCATTTCACACATGAAACGGAAAAGGAAATTTCCCTTCGTGGAACCCTGGTGTATAAGGTTGAGGGAATTTTGTATGATCAGCAGGATTTTGTGCATTTGTGTGTGTGTGTGTGTGTGTGTGTGTGTGTGTGTGTGTGTGTGTGTGTGTGTGTGTGTGAGATCTCAAGATATTAATGCACACTCAGGATCAGGGAGGGTTAAGCTGCGAGTTGTTTGAGCACGTAATGAAATATCGCCAGAGGACATAGCTTAGAGGGAGCTCACTAAAACACAGACACACAAACACATAAACAAACACACACAATTTCAAGCACAATTGCACACATGCTTTCACAAATACACTGCTACTACATGCTTCAAATCAGTGTTCACAAAAAACAGTTGCACAAATACAAACTGTCAATACAGTCTATTAATGCTTGGAAGATCTCTGACACAAACACACACTATAGTTACACACACTAACACACAAGCCTCGCAAGGCAAGAACGTGACCCTTGGATAAAGACACAAAGACACAAAAATGCACACTATTACCAAAGTGCATGGCACTAAAACATACACATGGTCTCATCTTGGAGAAAGGGTGAAACAGAGAGAGAGAGAGAGAGAGAGAGAGTGAGATGAATACGGTGTGTGTTTAAAGAAGACATTTGCATGTGCTGGGACAGTGACGTTTTTTCTGCAGAGCTGGAGAGAGACAGCAGGAGATGAAGAAGAAGTATGTGTCGCAACTCAACATGATAAGAATTCATAAGAATGCAATCCAGTGAAATGATTTAATATCTGATGTGATTGAAGTTGTAGTTAAAGCGTCAAGCTCCAACCAGCCTCTTACCCTAAGCTGAGGCACTCAGAGTGCTACACACACATTGGAGCGTGAACATTCTTATGAACTTGAAATTGTAGAACCATGTTGTTTTATATCATTCAGTTACTCTCTGCGACTCCAGGCTACAGATGATAAATTGAACCTCGGAGACCTGACTCGTTCCCAGTGCACTGATAAAACTCCGCCTCGGCTGGATAAGCTACTTGGGAGCCCAGTCACAGCTTTTTATTAGAGATCATCAAAGATTTTTCTATTTATCTATTTAGAGCTTTAAATATGAGTTAGCTCTGCACATCCTTCCAAATTATTGATTTTGGTTCACCCCTTAACATAATAGACAATCAATTCATAACCTTTTTTTTTTGTTTGTTTGTTTTTTTGCCAATGAAACCATTTTAAGGGCTCCAAATTCACAAAATGCTTCTGATTCACTGTGTGCAAGCACTCTGCACTCTCCATGTGTAATGAGTGGACTGGGCTTTTGCATCGCGGTGCAGCTCATTTTGTAGTTCAGGCAACCCAACACAGGGGTCATTCCAAGATGTGTGTGGGATGCTGTGGGTGAATGGGAATAGGAATGTCTAAGGAACTGTTTTTACTCCCGATGTGTGAAAGTGATTACCGGTAATTGTCATTATTGACACATCACAGCACACAGCAGGGGGGCAGCTATTTTCAGCGCCCGGGGAGCAGTGCTTGGGGGCGGCACCATGCTCAGGGTACCTCAGGTTGTGGGATTCGAACCTGGAATTTTTCGATTATAGGGGGCACTTTCCTAACCATTAGGCCACCATCTGCCCGTCAAAAATTATCCTTGAACTTTACTGGAAGAATTTACAGGTATATACTGTATCTGAAGCAAAGACACAAACAAGGTATTTTTAGTGTGCACATTCACAATAGGAGATAAATAAATAAATAATGTGTTGCTCAAAGTCTCTCCTGCAGGAACATCACCTGTGCGGAAGCTCTCAAGAGTGTCAAAAGAAAAGTTCAAGTTCAAGTAGTTTTTATTTGTCGTATTATCTATACATGGCAGTACAGCAATACGAAATTTCGTTCTCCAGAGCAAAACGGTATAATACAGAAATATAAAAAGAACTACAGATAACACAGATTACAAGGCTATATATACAGGGATTGAGATACAGAGGATATACATAGGGCTATGCAGTACACGTTACAGCAGAAGCATGGTAAAAATAGAGAGTTCTTGGTATTGTGATGGTAAGCTTTAAGTCCTTGTAGGTTGAAGGCTGTTCAGTAGACTGACGGCTTTGGGAAAGAAGCTGCTGCAAAGTCTGGTTGAGGTTGATCTCATGCTCCGGTACCTTCTACCGGATGGTAGAAGGGTGAACAGTCCATGAGAGGGATGGGAGGGGTCCATGATGATGCTGACAGCTTTGTGGATACACCGTTTTTGGAAAATGTCCTGGATGGAAGGCAAAGACGTCCCAGTGATCTTCTCAGCGGTGCGCACTACTCGCTGTGAAAAGCCATGCGAACACAGCTGCTCAATATAAAACCTGATATGTAAACTAATACAAATCACTACTCTCTCTCCCTCCTAGCGTTTGTCCCATCTTTTACGGGGTCTGCTTTACATGTTTGATTTGGCAGAGTTTTTACGCCGGATGCCCTCCCTGATGCAAACCCCCCCCATTCATCCAGGCTTGAGACCAGCACACTCGAATCCACCAGAGTGTGCACCCCTTGTGGCTGAGTTTTTGTACAGCACCCAGTATTCTCTGGATGTCTCCCATCCAAGCACTAACCATGCCCGCCCCTGCTTAGCTTCCGAGGACAGGCAAGATCGGGCACCCCCAGCGCTGCTGATACAGATTACTACATTACTAAATAACATTACAATGTGTACCTTTCGGTACCTTTCTGTTCTTGCTCTTCACATGCGATTGTATTGACAGTTCTACTTGGTAGGAAAGTAACGGTAGGACACCAACGTAGCACAAAAATTCCAGGATAACAATTGACTGATCCACAGTCAAGGCACTCTACAACATATCACCTCTACAGTGAAACATGGTGGTGGTAGTATAATACTGAGCATTGCCAATGACTTCTTAGTTGTTTCTCTGATTAATCCCCTAATGATCACTGACATTTGGTGGATGACTTTCTCATGCTTGTGCCATATTCCTTCTGTGTTTTAATAATGTATTGAGCAACTTGGCACCATTCATCTGTCCATTCCTGTACATGGTAATCCACAGGACACTTGTTTTACTGCTTTAGATGAACTAGATTTAGATAGATTAGATGAGTCCCTACGAGCTCATAAACTTTCAGAAAAGCACCACAGAGAGTACTGTGACAGGAACCATCCGTATTTGGTTTGGGAACTAGATCAGTACGGACTGCAAGCTCCTGAAAAATGTTTGACTAAATGTACTCTTGGTGAAGCTCCACTGGATCCGCAGGATATTTATTTTACACAGTGTGCAGCCAAGGCGAGGGAAATGATCTAAACTCTCAGTCACCCACACCACAGCCTGTCCTCCTGCTACGCTCAGGCAAATGCTACCACAGCATGCCAACAGGCACAAAGCTATTCAGGTGAATTCATTTCCCGCAAGCAATTCAAATTCTTTATGGGCTCTGTTGTTTTTTTTTCCCTTATAGGGATGTGTACTCAATGAGCCTTATGTGACTTTTCACCTCAACTCACCTCGCCTCACCTGCATACCTTAGCTACACTTATAGTTTTATACAAACACCAGATATATTCACATTCACATATACACAAACTAACCAATACACTATGGGCTTTTGTGTATATTATTTTCTATTATCTACTTTGTGTACAGATAATATACTGCTTACAGTATAAACGTTCTGTTATCTTAAGTCCACAATGGAAATAATTTGTAATGAAATTGAAAAAGGCTACTTCAGTCAACTTGCATTTGAGCCTATAATGTTAATTCCACAAACAGACCAAATAGTGTAAGTGCTGCATTATGCAAACATATTGTAATGCACTATCAAATAAGGTATATATATATATTTATAATTATTTCTTGAAATTCTCTTTACATCCAGATATTGATGAATAAATCAAATGCTTGATGATGGAAAGAAAAAAAAATCAGTCATCTGTGGCAGTCAAAATGCTGAAAAAAATCTGTCCAATCATTTTATTCCATCCAGTTGAAATGATTTGATGGCCTACCTCAAATTGCACAAGAATGGCTTGGAGAAAGGGCAATTTCTAGAAAAGTTCTAGTTACACTTAACATTATACCTATAACAGTTTACATTGCTAAACAAGGAGAGAAAAGAAAGACTGAAGTAGGAAAAGAAGCTGGATAAATGGTGATTTTACATGATATTATGGAATATGGTAAATAGGCATACTAATTTGCAAGATTCACACAAATGCCCTTCAACTAGTAATTCCGAGTGGGAACTTTAGGAAAGTGCATGTGTGTTATGGAATGAAAATAGAATTTCCTGAGGAAAATTTCCTGACTGTCTCTTGTTACATGTGCTTGTTGTAATATCCAATGAAGCATTTTACTACAATAATTATACAAAGTAATAGTCCTTTTGTGTTTGAATTGAAAATTGTTGACTCTCCCACTAACTCTTCTCTCTCTCTCTCTCTCTCTCTCTCTCTCACACACACACACTCCTCAGTTTGATTTGGGGATAATTGACACGACACAACAGCAGACAGAAGGAAATGTCAAAAAGTCAGGACTGTATAGCTAATAATAACACACAGGCCTGCGCGGTAATCAACTGGCTATTCTGTGTGTTTTGAACCGGACACTCTTCTTCAGCTGGTCCAGACATGCTGTCAAAACTAGCACAACTCACTGCGCTTAGCTCCAGACTAGCCAGGCTGTCTGTTGTGGGCTAATATGTTGTGAAATACACAAAGCCCAGCTACAGTATAAGTTAGAAGCGAAAACAGTAAGTCCACACAATTATAAATAAGAACGCAGAATCTTTAATGCATTTCTGTGCATTTTACTGCTGTTTACAGCAGGGCGTATTTCATCTGAACTATTAGCTCAGTGACAGGGAAGATTTCCTTTCTTTCTTTTTCTTTTTTAACCAATAACACACTAGATCTCAATGACAAAGCAATGTATTTGAAGTGCCTTCATTAGTGATACGCACACTGAATTATCTTCACACTTTGCAAAGAATTACACAGGTTTCCCATAATGCCATGCTAATTATCGTACTAGCCAATAAATAAATGCAAAGCTCCGTGTGCGCTCTTGTACCAATTAAAATGGCTCTGGTATATTTTTGGAATATAATGAGTATTTGTACATTAATATTAATGATGTTGACTTAATCTCTAAGGACTAAGGGTTGTCTATGGAAAGTAATGTAAATGACTCTTCAAAAATCTGGACCTACTGTAGTATTAGAACATGGCACTTTCCTTCCGCTCTTCAATGCTACTATTTTTTTTTTTTTTGAGTCTAGTTTAATTTGGACTGCCTTCTTTACAGCAATCGTGATGCAAAAAGAATGGAATAATACTGTTTGGAGTAGGTCCAGGAGAGAGAAACACTCTGTGTTCTTTTCCACCTTGTCTGCCTCAACTTGTGCCAAAAGTCTCGCTATGATCGCATTACTTCATGCTGCCAGAAGCCACAACTTTATTAAATTAAATTGATGCCTAACGGAATAACGTTGCATAGCACGCAGTGGCACCTGGAAATAATCAACTGATTACTGATACACCAGCTTTTACTGAAATACAGAAACCTGCTTATCATAATGCATACAGTAAGTAACAGATAAATTCCAGGTTTTGGTTGCCCAGACCATGACTAGGCTATTTAATCAGTATAAGGTATGATGAGCTAGTTAGCTAGGAAAACGAAGGAAAAAATGCTAGCAAGTCCCCTATGAGATTTTCATTGGAAGTACATAATATTTGTCAAGTCTGGCTAGCATCTTTGTTTTCTCTCAATATGTTTAATCAAACTAGCTCAGATTGATTTGTACATTCCTGTTCAAGGTGCTTCTGGTGAAATCGCTGTCCCTTCTTCCTTTTACTTACGAGCTATAGATATATAAGGGAGATAGATAGATAGATAGATAGATAGATAGATAGATAGATAAACAAACATGACTACAATAATCTTAGAGTCAAAAGTAAAAAACATTTTGCAAAACAACATGATGATATGATATGATAATAACAGACTTTTTTTAATTATAAATATCTTCCATGTATTCTTAACAAAAATATAATATTACATTATATAAAAAAAGACTTCACTATTGTAATATTACATATTTGGGTTAAGAATGAATGGAAGAACAGCCTTTACAACAGCCTTCGTCATCAAGGCATTTCACAATGATGAGGTCAAAGTAACCAAATGGAAAACACGAAAATGCTGAGCACATCCTCTATGCCGATTTTTATAATCTAGCATAATCTGCTGAAATGATGACGTAGTTGGCCATTTTTCAAGTTGGTGAAGAAAAATTTAATTAGGACTCCTGTGAAAATAATGCTCAGTGAGGGTTCAATAAACTGTTTTAATAAAGTTTTCAGTACACATATTAAGACACACACACACACACCTACACGTATCCTCTTACATCCTTGATATGTGTTCATAATAGATATTGATACTAGGATGACCTCCTAGTTTACAGTCTAGCTATGTATTAATATAATGCCTTATTAACTGCTGCACAGTACAATAGTCATGTATTGCTATACTACAGTACATTAACCTCCTTGGTACATTCTCATGCTCTTTCTGTGATGAAGCATTAAACGGCACTCTGTAAAGCTCTCTAGCATTCTGCAATGTAGTATTGTTCTATCTCAAATGACATTTCCAAAATAAAAAGGCCACCTAAACCTTTAGCTTCTAGCTCGTGCTGGCAGTGTGGCAGTATGATAGCTTGTGCCAAAAAAACAAAAAAACAAAAACAAAAACTGTGCAAATACTGTAGGTTTGGGCCAAAATGTGTTTCGCTCACTTTCGTACTTCTCTTTTTGTTTTTTTTTTCTCAATGACTTTCCCTAACTACTTGCACTAAAAATAGCTAGTCAACTAAATGCACAACTTTACGATTAATATGTGAGTAAAAATAAATAAATAAATAAATAAATAAAACCTTGCCTACCAGAGAAGTGCAACAGGAAAGCGTTTGCCCTTTTGAAGTAGATCACAAATTCAAATGCAGATGTTGCCACTGCCATCCGGGGTCAGGAGCCTAGGGAATGAAATTAGCTGTGCTCTTTGGGTAGGAAAGATGGCATACTCTCTCTACCCTGTCTGTTACAGCAACAGTAGCCAATCTTGGGTCTCTGTGAGTTCATGTATATCGAAAGAAGCAAAAAAAACAAAACAAAACAAAAAAAAGTTAAATTAAATGATCTATGATGCTTTTGGTGGAATGAAGTTGCAAAATGAAAAGCATCATCTCAGTCTTAAACTCAGTCCACTTTCAAGACTATTCATCTCAGCTGACATTGAGACTTTATCTATTCGCGGAGACTTTACAGAAGCTCGCAAAACCAAAATAGTCCCCTTCGATCTCCTTCCCAATCACACTGGAATGAGATGAAGCTTCATTCCTTCAATTTTCAATTTTCCATCAGCAGCCTCAAATAACATGGATTGGTGTGAAGCCCCAGTGGACCCAGAAGGCCATAAAGCACTTCTCCCTCCAACAGCAATATCACTGATTTACCTCCAACACTATTCCCTATTCCCAATTTCTAAATTATGAGATTAAAAGGCTTTATTCCAGCAACGAGTCAGATTATGGAGAATGGGATCCTTTTTAGCTTTCCCTGATCCTCTTGATCTGGGAAATGGGGATTACCTTTACGGATGATAGGCATCTTTTGCACTTTGCATGATGTGCTTAAGAACATGGATGCATCTGTGAGTAGTATAGTGAGCAGCTGAAGTGGCTATGTCACTGTGTAAAGTACTTAATGGAATTAAAAAAAATAAAAATAAAATACTTGTAAAAATAGTTTTAATCATGGATATGGTTTTCACTCTCAACTT
The DNA here is from genome assembly GCA_025674565.1 of Synodontis membranacea. Taxonomy (NCBI): domain Eukaryota; kingdom Metazoa; phylum Chordata; class Actinopteri; order Siluriformes; family Mochokidae; genus Synodontis; species Synodontis membranacea. Next base: position 6,400,553 of record JAOVYU010000032.1, on the reverse strand, counting down.
AAGAGTGATTGCAAAGACTGAAATGCATTTTTTTTTAAAACTGAAATGCATTTTTTTTTTTTTTTGGCCGCGTTCTCCCTTGCTATGTTGATTTTCCAATGTATACTTAATTTGTCTTTAGAAATTTGAAGCTAACCTGTCCATCTTAGCCTCGTATACTGTATAAGGTAATGGACAGCAAAATAAACAGCGAAGTCCATGACTTATTTCAGTTCAATTTTAACACTAGACGTTGTCACACAGCAGCTTTACAGAAATCCAGATCTAGCTTTACGTAGATCCCCAGTGGGTAAGCCAGCAGCAACACTGACAAGGTAAAACTCTCCGTGGCAATATGGACAAGGAACCTTGAGAACTACAATCAAAAGGGAACATCTTCTTCTCAGTTACACCAGATAGTGGGATTATAAAGGATTTCAGTATGCAGGTGTAGCAGAAAAATGCCAAACAGTACTTAGTGTGTTAAAAGGATGTTTAATGTAAGTATATTTTGAGTCCTGGATAGTCTTTATGTTTACAGCAGCTATTTTTAATTTAGGCTAACAGCAGATGAAATGGATGAATTTATGGTGGAAACCGGTGATTTAGCTGTCGCAGGATAGTGCTGGCTGCATACTAAAAGACTCAAGGCTGTAAAAATCAATAGAAAGTGGTGACTGTTATGGATTTAACTGTCTGTATGATGCATTACACGCTGTATGTTAATACAGAGTATCATTTACATCATTTTAGTCAACTTTTTTTTTTTTTTTACCATTTCGATTTTGATATCATTGACTGGTGCAAAGAGGATCCGTCGATGTTCAGCGGTGATCGTCAAGAGCACCAAATTTCTCGGTGTTCACCTGGTGGAGAACTTCTCCTGGTCCCTCAACACCAGCTGCATAGCCAAGAAAGCCCAGCAACGTCTCTACTTTCTGCGGAGGCTGAGGAAAGCCCATCTCCCACCACCCATCCTCACAACTTTTCACAAAGGGACGATCGAGAGCATCCTGAGCAGCTGTATCACTGTCTGGTATGGAAATTGCACTGTAACAGACCGCAAGACCCTGCAACGGATAGTGAGAATGGCTGAGAAGATCATCGGCGTCTCTCTCCCCTCCATAACTGACATTCACCAAACACGCTGCACCCCACGCACCCCTCACACAAACTCTTCACCCTCCTGCCATCTGGTAAGAGGTACCGAAGCATTCGGGCCCTTACTACCAGACTCTGCAACAGTTTCTTCCCTCAAGCCATCCGGCTCTTAAATACCCAGGGACTGGACTGACACACACACACACACAGTCATTACACCACTCTGTTAACATTTCTCCTTGCACTACAACTTGTTTTTTTGCTGCTACGCATTAGCTGCTGCTCTTGTATGTATTGTCTTATCTTGTCTATATTGTCTTTGTTGCACTTGTCTCGCGTTTGTTTTTGACCTACTTGCTGTTTTTGCACGTCTGCACACGTGCACTTTATGCAGTCGTCTTGTCTTTATGTGGCATACATGCAATTTCCGTATTTGTATTTGTCCCAGTCCTTTTATGTGGCACTATGGTCCTGGGGAACGTTATTTCGTATACGTATATTGTTGAAATAACAATAAAGCTACCTTAAACTCATTCAGCTTGCGAACAATTTCTAT
>JAOVYU010000032.1:6362284-6379922 GCA_025674565.1 Synodontis membranacea | reverse complement strand
TCAATATAACTGACAGGAACAGAGACCACACCTCCTTCAATATAACTGACAGGAACAGAGACCACACCTCCTTCACTCTAATACTGCACAGAGGGATAAACACGAGCAACTCTTTTGATAAAGTTTCTGAACAGTGAACTGTAAAGACTCTTCATCAGACTGTTAATCAGACTTTACTGATACAGAAACACCTGAACACCTGTGTTTATTCACCAAACAGTTAAATGAAATGGACTGTTCATATTGTACAGTACATACTGGAAATGGTGCATCAATTTAAATTCAATTTACTGACATGATCATACAACAATATGAATTTTATTGTGTATATTCTATATCAGTATAGAAAATTATTATTATTTAAAAAAAAAAAAAACTTATTTTGTTTTTTCCAGGAGCATCATATCTTTCAAAATCGGACAAAAGCAGTGAAAATGAATGACAATTACTGAAGGCTAAAAGAGGATGACTCGTTCAATAAGTAAATTTTTTTCCCCCCCAAAAAAAGTCAGCATTACCTGCTTCTTTTTTTGTCGCAAAAGACAAGCCAACCATGAGGAGACCTGCAACAACTGCAGAGAATTGAGGAAAGAAGACTGTTAATCAATTACCACATAATCCATCAATCAATCAACCAGTCAGTCAGTCAGTCAATCAATACTTGATAAAAATAAAAAAAAATCACATGAATGTCTTAATAGTATATGAACTGACTCCACAGTGATCCTGTATTGAAATAAAGTACATCACTGGTTTATTATTAGTAGGAAAAAAAAATGCAAATATAATGAATAATGCAAATAACACTTATACTGGACTGCAAATGCAGTTTGCAATGTCCAATGATCCATTCAGTTTTAAGGATCGTATTGGCCAATGCATGCACCTTAATGTTGGATTCTTTAAGGCATGAAGTATTAAGTTCTACAAGTTTTTCTATAAGGATCCGAAACGAAGCTACTTTGGGGAGAAAAGTCAGTTCATCCCTTAATAAAATGCAAAAATCACAGATGTGCGTTAATTCTCCTTCTTCTTTTCAGGACTCACCGTGAAGGAAACTGCGCCCATGAACCATGTCTGCTCCTTTCACCACTGCCTTCGATCTCCAATACTTCCATTTAGATAGGAATGATTAGAAAAGGAACGAAGGATATTTCCAAAATTAGTGGTGTGGAGTCTCGCGCACACCGGCTCCTGGGTGATCGCGCTTCGATTTGAAAAGTACAGAAAGAAATCCAGCCAGAGAAAAATATAATAATAATAATAATAATAATGATGATAAATAAATACAAATAATAAAAAAAAGACGTTAAATGAGCAGTGTATGGTTAATTCACCACTTTGTTAGAGAGGTCCGTTTTGGTGCTGCATGCATGCATCCGGATTCCCTGCATTGCTCCACCTTTTTGCGCTTTTGATCCAAATTACAAAAAATAAATAAATAAATAAACCCACGTCGCTGGAGGTGTTTTTACAAATAAAACAACATTTCAGCAAAAGCCTCCATCCTCATAAAAACAACAGCAGCAGCAGTGTATCCACTCATCGACCTCTCCATGCATCTGCGCATCTGTAGCTCAGTGTGCCCGATCCTCCAGTTCATCACTTCTTTTTTCTTCATCTTGTTCTCACTTGTTCTCATGCAACTTCACCCACGTGCAGAATTTTTTCGCCCCTCCAACACTGATGTATGTTTCTTTTTTTTTTATTTGTAATTTTTTTGCATCCTTGCTGAGCACCGCAGAGTTCATGCCGAACACCGTGCCTTAGTTTTTTTTTACTTGTTCCATGGCGCGGATTTTATGCTGCGCTATAGCAATTAAAACGCACGTGCATCCTATCATCTCTCTCTCTCTTTCTCTCTGCCCATAATCCAAATATGTGCCCAAAGAAAAAACGAAGGGGACAAAAAAAAAATTCGGTTACACTGCAGGATCCATCCAGCAGCTAAGACACACGCATGCGACTGAATGAAGAAGCAAGGAGAAATTCTCTCTCTCTCTCTCTCTCTCTCTCTCTCTCTGGGAGGAAGTGGTAGGATGGACAGGATGAGATGGATGGATGGGAGGAGGAGGAGACTCACTAGAATCAGCATCATCTGGCCAGGAGCATCTGCAGCATGAGAAGCAGTCCATTCATTCAAGTGCAAATAAAGTCAGATAGCTCCCTTAGGAGTCCCCAATGCAATTGACTTCCACACTGAATTATTATTTCTGTGCCAGGTGATGCGTAATGTTTAGTTTACACTCTGTACTATTTTTAAACCAGATTTTGCTCTCACAGGCAAAATAAAATAAAATAAAATAAAATAATAATAATAATAATAATAATAATAATAATAATAATAATAATAAATTGAATGCTATATATATATAAGAACGCATTGGTCATTAGTTGAAATCTGTGGTCTTAATAGGATGTTCTCGCAAGTGGTGATTTTATTGCAACCAAAGACAGCTGATGACAAAAGTTCTGGGAAATCTCAGGGATTTTAAAAGTTTTGAGACATTTGAAATTTAGGGTACGATTTCATAGGTATAGGTTATGACTAGTCACATTCTAAAAGATGATCCTGATCAAATCTTCTATAACAGTCTGTTCTCCTCCATGTCGGATTATACGATGAAGATCCTCTAGCGACAGACCTGTGATTAAAGGAAATTTCTACATTCTGCTTCGTCGTCAACCAGTGTGGTCTGGATTTGTGCAGAAAAAGGGGTCAAAGTAACATTGACCTTTTTTCCTCCTTTATTATTATTATTATTATTATTATTATTATTATTATTATATTACTATGTTTCACTGCTCATCATTGTCGCTACTGTATTTGTAGGTGTCTTTGAGTTTGTGCCGTTCCATACCATCTTTATATTGGAGTTGACACTGGAGAGTCATACCGTTAATGTAAAATAAATGCCTCTTCACAGAAAACCTTACCATATCAGCAATTCCATATGCTTTTAATTCATTTATTTGGTGCATCCGCAATCCTGTGTATACATTGTTGCTACAGAAATAATAATTTGTGATATAAATTACAGTCGGCACTATGGGCAAAGCTGCTGTCATAGAAACTTAAACACGACCTTCTGACCAATCAGTACTGAGAATTTAACAGCACTTTGGTACAAATGAGCAGTTGAGGGTTAAGGGTCTTTTTCAAGTGCCTAGCAGTGGGAATTCCGGGATTTGAACCCATGACCTTCCAATCAAAAGACCACTGAGCTACCACTGCCCTAACAAGCAGAGGCTCTACATGCAGAAATCATAACATGTGCCTTGACCTACGTCACGCCATTAAGTCCAGTTTCATTACGACATTTACACCCTTAACAAACTGACAGCATGTGGGCGAGCGTGTGGTATTTTCAGCCTTGCAGCCTTCTTGCTGTTAATTGGTAGTCATGAAAATTGCTTGTTTTCAAAGTCAGCGTCTGAGCTCCTGTGTTTCACCTTGCAAGAATATGGATTCCAAATCTGGACACCAAATATAAATGTTCAGTACACATGACATGGAAAATTTCGGTAAACTTGATTCCTCTGCCAAAAGCACTGCGGTACAAAGTTTACGCCCGTCATCTGACAAAGTTCCTCGAAGTGTTTAGTCACAGCTGTACTCGATGACACGGCTGATCAAAGTGACTCAGAGGTGTGAGGTGATGTCTGCGTAGTTAAATAAGCCTTGGCAAGCAGAGGACACCTTCTATGTTGCAGTATTCCCGTTCAGCGTGTCTTGCTTGAACCTGAGGCCACTGCATGCATGCTAATAAATGAATTTGTATGCTTGCAACAATCTGCATAAAATATGACACTGCTCAAGTACAAGGGCTTTTGATCAACAGCCAGCTCATAGACTGTAAATGACTTTAGCGCTAGTAAATCTGATGCTGATTCAAGATTCATTTTTTTTCTTAATGCGGTTAAGGGTTGTATCCCAAATGGTAGCGTTTGATATTATGGTTGTTATTAGAATTCATTAAAGCTAGAAGCCGTCATGGAGAAGTGATTTTCTTTCAGTGATTCCAGTTATTTGTTTTACTGCCATTTTTTTTCTTTGACTGTGGCACATGACCAAGTATTTCCGAGTGTTATTAATGTTACTTAAGCCTTTCTGGTCCAATTCCCTGCACATCTTAATGTTTTTACAGGACAATATATATGTATGCATGTATGTATGTATGTATGTTGTGTTCATTTGGGTTTTTTGAAAATAAGAATATATGAAAAACAAGAAAACATAATTATGCTCTAAAAGGTGATCATGGCGTTATGGAGCCTCTATACAAATTGATTTAATGTAATAATATACATTAAGTTTGTGACTATTTCTTAACTTATTCAAGTTTTTTTTTTTTAATTAGTTCAGCATCAAATTGCCGTTACTCTATTTACTTACATATTGAACTTAACACAGTAGGTTGTTCTAAGATTTATTTCTGTGTCACTTTTGTTTGTTTTCCTTGCCACATGCTAATATAAGAAATTAACTCATATTTTTTCCCCTTATATACGTATATAGTTTCTACTTGTTTCACCAAGCAAAGTCTACTGTGAACCACGGTGTAGACTAAACTCAAATGTGTACCTTGGAATCATTGGGATCAACATTGGGATTTTGATATCCTTAAATTGCAGCACTGCTCGTTTTTTTTTCTTTCGGCCATCATGTCGTCCTCCTTTCCTCTAATAGTTTTTATTCGTTCATTTATTTATTTAATGTCATGATTATATCTAGAACAACCTCTAGACCAGTATATCTACAGCAGTCTTTATTCTACACAGTAATTGCTGATACACATCCGGACCATTCAAGACTGTTAATTAATTTTAGCCTCCATGTGTGTTTAAATAATAAAAAGAATCACAGAAGAAATATGATACCATTACATATTTTTTAATAGATTTGTTATCAATTTGAAAAAAAAAAAAAAAAAACAAGCAAAAAAGAAACACATATAAACACAGTACATAGACCTTACTGCTCCAAATTTGACTCACGAAGAGCCTGTTAATAAGTTGATTAGCTAGAATAAATCTATGAAAGTAGAAACAAAAACAACCAGTACCGGTGCTTGGAACTAATCTAAGACCTGTTTTTTTTTAGTGCCCTCAACTACCACCATGAATTAGATGTACACATTACCTTTGTCATGCAAGTGCACACAAAGGGAGCAATGTCCACCCACCAGGGAGATTTTTCAACAACTCTTGGCCTCAGCAGTCAAACAATATACTGAAAGCTATTTATTCAATTTGTTTCCCGTCAGAAAATAATACTGTTACTGTTATGTACAGACAGAGAAGAATAAGAAATAAAAATAAATAAATAAATAAATAAATAGACGGTTTAAATGAGCAAAATTAACTGCTATGTAATGTAAAGATTTTTTTTGCCACACCAGGCTTGATCCTTAAAGGAAACCTTCACCCTGAAATGCATTCAATTTATTTTGAAATATTTGGTGCTAAATTGTTAGCTGGATCCTTATGTTAGTTATTCGTAAAGTACTGAAAAATTACAGTAAACAATGTTAAAACATTTATATTAAATTACTGCAATGTCTTAAAGTATAAAACAACACAAAATCCAGTATATTTGCTCATTAGGTTGATGCAGGATACAACTGAGCAGAAGGTTAAAGGATTTGCTCAAGGACTCAACTATTGCAGTTTTTCAGTGCTGCGATTTGAAAACATGACCTTATGGTCTGCAAGTCAAAGCCTTAATCATTAATTCGCATTGTATCGACCACATGTACCACTGAACTACCCCCGTTAAACGACTGCATTGAATCAGTGCAAGCTCGTTATGCTACAGTAGTTGTGGTAGCTCAAGGCTTTGAGTTACAGATCAGAAGACTGTGTTCAAATCCCATCACTGCCAAACTGCCATTGTTGGGTCCTTTAGCAAGATCCTTAACCTTCAGCTCAGCTGTACGCCAGTTTCACTGTTAGTTCCTGAAAACAACAGACCAAGAGGTTCTTTACTCGTTGTCAGTTTCAACATTATGTTAATAAGAATACACAATCCAGACGTAATGAAGACACCAAAAACACTGGACTCAAAGATCCAAAATGCAGTGCAACTGAGTTACAACAGGGGCTTGTTAGAGATCTAAGAGATGAGAAGCATGATGGTATTAATGGTGGTATTAGCAATAAACAGGTGAAGCTTTGAAAGCTGATTTGTTTGAACAGAGTGTATAGACGAGTAGGTGAGAAAACTGGACTAAAGAGCTGCTGCAGCACTTCTTTAGGTAGAGATGAAGTATGGGCTATTTTTCTGTCATTTTTCAACAGCCATGCATTCAAGATTAAAAAAAAAAAGTGTGTGTGTGTGTGGGGGGGGGGGGGGGCGGTTATGGGCGGCGTACAGTATTTGTACCTTTTCAAAACCACAAACTGCATAATTTCTGCCATAAATTTATCAAGCAAACAGGTCTATATATTGATTGACCAAAAGCAAATATGCTGGAAGCGGCCATATTGATTTGACATTGATTTGACATTAACTCACGGGAACACATAGTTGAGAAGACCTCCCGAATAGGAATTCTGAGCTGAGTGGCATTTTTTCTTTTCTTTTTTTCAGAGGCCAATGAGTGAAAATAGACCAAGATATCCACGAGAGAAGGTTAGTCTGATGCGTACGGCTCAGAATTTCATTAAAAAAAGTACATTTTTAATCATGAATATCGAAAAATAGCATGTAAATTATAAAGATTAATGTGCAGATCTTTCAGGGTGGATTTTTCTTTTAAGTCTACTTCACTCCCGTTAAAAAAAATAAAATAATAAAAGGAGCTTTAAAATCTCAGTTGGATTCAAGCAAAGCAAAATGAATATGAGTAAGCTGAAAAGGGAAAAATAGGGATGCAGGAAGATCATCATGTATAAAAGCAGGTGCTCACACTCTGAGAATAAGGAGCAGAGACGGTTGTGGTTTGAAACAATCAGAAAGTTTGTTTTATTCGGAGCATTTAGAATAAATCTTGTCATTCTTTCTGGCTTTTAACACAGCGAGATGGGGTAAGAAGGATTGAAATTCAAATGCATCCGCACACAAGCTAATCCTATTAGTGGCCTTTCCTTCATATCGCTGGATGTTACACCATCTCTCAGTGGCTTGATGCATGAGAGTCATGTGACCAATTGAATCAGAATTCAGCTCACTGATTGGTGGTAAAGAGATGAATAATGGCAACATGGCAATCATGCAAACGAGGACTTATCTAGCATACTGTATATATCTCCACAACACACACACACACAGATCCACTTAGGCAGCAGCAACAGCACCATGAACATGAAGTGATCCAATATATCTCAGAAACAAAGATTCATCCTCGGCTCAGAAAAAATAAAATAAAATAAATAAATAGGTGCCTTGTTTAATTAAGTGAAAATTTCTGGAGCATAACGGAGATAAGAACCATACTCATTCTGCTTCTCTGGATTTGTAATTAAAATCGTTTTGGGAATACAGCATACTCTCACATAAATTCAACATATGTATCAAATAAGACGAACACCACAATGTAGCATTTGTTAAAATATTAAATCTATAAATGCATTAACATATACAGCATACCTTATTTGTTGTTTGCAAAACTACTAAAACGCAGAGCTTCTTTGGTGCAAACAAGAATGACTTACAATAAGTGGTTACGATGAAATATTGCTATTAACTTTAACATGTACATTTATCAGAGTAAAGCCATGATAATAACATATTCAAAACTACTATTAACATAGCTACTATAAGGTACCATAGTAACGCTGTAAGAGTATCATAGTATCACAACTACAGTCCCCTCTGAAAGTATTGGAACAGCAAGGCCAATACTTCTTTTGTATCTGCTATACAATGAAGACATTTAGGTTTGAGATCAAAAGAGGAATATGAGATGATAGATCAGAATTTCAGCTTTCGTCTCCTGATATTTATATCTAGACCTGTTAGACAAATAACATGGCACCTTTGGTGGCATATATAATAATTTTCTGTAAAAGCAGCTCTGACAGTAGTTCCAGCTGCACGGTGTACATTAATGTGCTTGTTCTAATAAGTTATCATTTCAACAATATAGTGGCATTTTACATACAGTAGAGACTTGTATGGCAGATAGATTAAAATTTAATTTACATTTTTAATAGATTAAAAATGTGTTTAATTGTTGATATGGTGACGTTTTCTTTTAGGACACGTTTATTTAACATTTACGAAAGGAGCCTCCGGTGTCAGCACTTTGTAACTTCCAGTGATGAAGCTGTTCCTTCAAGTTTTTTTTAAATATGAAAAAAGTCTTCAGGATGAAGGGTTTTGCAGTATCTTTTTTTTTTTTTTTTTTTTTTGCTGCATTAACTTCAAGAGAGAAAAAAGAGGGGCTGGTGGGGGACAACTGTTTGTAGGTCATAGAACATAACAGATTAGAAACTACTTTGTTACTCTTGCAAGCATTCTAGACCAGATAAAGTATAATGTGTTGTTCTTTAAAAATACTGTATATATAAATTGCTAGCCTTGGCAATTTGCTGCAGTATAAGAGATAAAACACTCAGGACATTTTCTTGGTGGTACTAGTTACTTCTCTACATCACACCGAATCATCGATTATTTTCTTACAACAGCAAATCCCTTTATGCTTTATTAGTTTTTCAATTTCACAATCATTTACTTGATACTTAACATACACATTAGGCAAAGCTCCCATCCTTTCCCACAAATATATCCGCTCTGAATGATAGAGGTCTGGGGGTTGATATTTTTCTGATATGCTTGTACAGACACCCTAAGTCTAACCCCAGTATTATTCTTACAATTATTACAATGGTGTTGTATGAGCTGCACTGTCTGGTACACTGTGCCCTACATATCCGCCATGGACTACATTTCCCAAAACTCACACACATTCACGTTCATATTCACCAGACTTCTAATCATGCACACCTGTTCCACATTTCACCAAGCATGTAAATATGGACTCCGAACCACAGTACTTTGTGAAGTAAATGTTTTGCATTCTTACTTGACTTTGCCAAAGCCTTTGTTATCATATACTGTAGCTATCCTGGTTTGACTTTGTTTGCTAATTAATTAATTTGTTAAACATGCTTTGCTCTTTTCCTCTGATATTCTGTTAGCACTATTCCTGATACTCTGCCTGGCCCTGACTATGATTTTGAATTTTGTTTTGTCTGCCCTATTGCTAAAAAAATTACACTTAAATCACATTTGCATTCATCTCCAGCCTTACCTAACAGATTATTTTGCCATCTTCATGGATGCAGCAGGAGAATCAATCTGGTGAAGTGCCATGACAGTTGAAGAACAGCAGCAGTGTTTAGGTGAGCAAGATAATAAAAGTAACCTGCTCACCAACTCCTTCTCCCAAGCCCTCAGGTCTCACCATAACCCAACCACACCTCCCAGATCTCTCATTTCCTGTCACAAATTTTTTTGGGTGAAAACACTCAATGCAAGGGCTCCTTGCTTCTATATTCCCTGGCCATGCCAATGTCTCCAATCACCAGAAAATACAATTACAATTCCTTAGTCTGCCCACCTGAAAAGCCCTCAGATGGGGTTCTGCTGTGTGGGAACAGGATGGAGAGCCTTGATCGTCTAATTGTTTTGGAGGATCATACACTATAGGGGATCATGTGCTACAAGGGAAGGAGATTGGAGAGCAGCTGCTCACCGTCACATGAGAAATGACGTGCAGCAGAATATGCCCTTGAGTTTTCCACATTAGCAGCAGGATGTGGATGGAATGAGCTGGCATTGAAGGCTGCTTTTCACCAGGGTCTGAACTATAAGGTGAATGCATAGCTAGTGTGTCAAGACGGTGTCCCTCAACACCCTCATCATCCTGACCATCTGCCTCAACATTGTGATCAGAAATCAGGTAGGAACTAGTTATGGATCTCCAAATAACCAATACTGAACAATGCAGCTTGGACAAGCCAAGTTCAACCTCAGTGAAAGCTAGAAGAGGAAAAAGGAAGGGTTTATGCTTCTACTGAAGCAACGCCAAGCACTTCGTGGCTCAGTGTCCAAATCGTCTCAGAAACCCTGCTTCCCTCTTTTCTGTCTGAAAGAACATCTACTTCCTCAAATATCTGATTCTAACTCAGTTTTAATCCCACCAGTCATTTACCTAACAGGTTCTGATAAAGCACTCAGGATCTATCTCGGTTTTCTCAGCCCTTATCGAGTCCAGAGCAACTTCACTGACCAGGTTGTAGTGATGAAGCTCAGTCTCCCCATTGGGTCCAGCCCTGTAACCTTATGCACCAAGCCCCCCTCACTCCAAGTCAGTGCACTGCACCAGGAATCCATTAATCCTGGGAATCCCCTTGAGGCACCTTCATGACACTCAGATTTCATGGAAGGACAAAGAGATTACCAAGTGGTCAGAGTAGTGCCTTCAATGATGTCTGCACATCTTGTCATTGCCTCCCTCTCTGAGGAGGGGCCCAACTCCCCTGTCACTGCATCAATCCCTGATGTGTATCACAACCTCCAAGACTCCAAGCCAAGACTAATGGTCTACAGTACCACAGACCATATAACTGCACCATAGATCTCCTGCCTGGTACTAGCTACTATGTAACCATACTATATCTACCAACTTCCCCTCAAAGAGCAACAAGCTGTCAAGGACTATGTCCAGGGAGGTCTCCAACAAGACTGACTGTATTTGCCTCTCCACCTCTCCCACATCTTCTGGATTTTTCACTGAGGATAAAAAGGGGTAGGCCTTTGCCCTTGCATTAACTATTAAGAGTTAAATTAGACCACTGCAAATTACCCCTATCCTCTCCCTCTGGTCCCCTCTGCCTTCAATCAGTGTTCGCTAAGCAAGTTCTGTGCGATGCATACAATCTGTTACACATCAGTCAAGGTGATGATTGGAAGACAGTGTTTAGCTTCACCTCTGGCCACTATGAGTACTGTGTCATGCCTTATGGGCTCTCATGTGCTCCCTCAGTGTTTCAGTACCTAATTGTGTGCTGAGAGATATTCTGGGCAAGTTTACTTATATTACTTATAAGTTTAATATCAACATATAATGATGAAGACTTGATTTACTCCCTCTTTTACAACATTCACGTCACCCAGGCAAGTCTTGTCCCTTCTTCTTCTTCAAAAATCAGCTATACAGCAAGGATGAAAAATGTGAGTTTCATGTTGCATTCCTATATCATAAACTCGGAAGGTGTGACTATGGACTCAGGAAAGGTGGCTGCTGTGACAGATTGGCCCACTCCTAAAACTTCCAAATGCTCCAACGCTTCCTTGGCTTCACTCATCTCTACAGGTTACTTTGGGGCTTCAGTTCCATCAGTAACCCCCTCACAACTCTGTAAAAAAAAAAAAAAATAATAATAGAAGTAGGGCAAAGGTGTTGCAGCAGAATCAGGAGTGGGAACCGCATAATTTCAGAGCTTTGGAGACAAGCCCAACTTCACCCCAAAACATTCTTTTCTAGGAAACTCCCACCGGCTGTACAGTACTATCTGGAATCATGAGTTGTTGGCAGTCAAGCTCACATTAGAGGAGTGGTGCCACTGGCTAGAAGGGGGCTGAATTTCCATTCAGAGACCAGAAAAACTAGAATAACTCATTGAGCAGGAAGGCTATGGCCCAGAGGAGCAAGACCAGATTCTACCCCATGACATCCTTTCCCGACAGATACTATATAAAGATTTGCTAACATATGCTCCATGTCATATGTCATATGACCTTATTCTGTACAGCAGATTTACTACTACTACCACCAAAAAAATGTACAGTCTATATCTGCTTCTCTAGCGGCCTCAGAAAATTACAAATTCATAAGGCCCAATTAAATTCAATAGACCCAGTGTAATAGACCTCCTCAATGAATTTATGCATTAATTTAAAAAAAACAAAAACAAAACTAAAAATAGTACCACTACATTTCCTAATATAATTTTAAAAATCAACTATAAAGTGAATAAACACAAAAGTTCATACTCCTGGCCTGACACATATTAACCTCACTGTTCAGTTTGCTCACTAAAACGGCTCCAGCTGTTTGCCATTCTGCAAGTTATACTTCACTAAATAACACCTTCAGGAGAACAGGCCACTCTGTTGTGTGTAAATGCCAGTGTGCCGTTCTGCTCATACATACTGTTCCACTGGCTAAAATCAGCCACATACTTATATATGTTTCTTACACAACACTTTGTAGCAACACAAAGATGTCATATTCATGGCAGATTAAATAATTAAAAAAGAAAACTTCATAACAATATAATTAAATATAGGTCAATTGCATTAGCATGATATTAAATCACCACTTGCAAGGCTTACAGTGCATTCAGTCTCTATCTTTTTGATTCATTTTGTTTGGCAGGTTATGTTTCCAACTTGAGAGTTGTTTTTTTTTGCTTTGTATTTCAAAGATCACACCTGAAACACACAACATTGCTTCTGGCCTTCCTGTTTCATTCTACACATCATCTGTCTCTCATCTAACCACAGCACCTAGAGTCAATTATCACATCTGCAGGGCCGGCTTCTCTTTTATTGCTGTCTGGATGAGCGAGCCCGTATCCTCTGCTTCCAGTGCACTCCAAATTATCTTGTGTACATAGTGGCACTTATCAGCAAGTACAAACGTGTCCTCATGGAGTCAGACTGATAAAATTTAAATAGGATCAGAGACTGGAAAAGAATGGACATGCACAAGGAGGATGAAACAAGAAGAGATGAAAATATAGTTGAGATATAAGTTTAAAAAAAAAAAAAATGTTGAGAGGCAGTGTGAAAAAAAAATCTTATGGTGGTAAAAGACAAGGGCATAACTTTGCATTAGAGTGACCTGTTCAATAAATAGCTAATATCATATACACTAGGGATTTGACTGAATATGAATGCGTTATTAAAATTGAACAGCTGATGCATTTTTCAATAAATACAAATATATATGCAAATAGTAGGATGGCACGTGTAGTATTCTTCTTCTTCTTTTTTTTTTTTTTAAAGAAAGCTTGCCAGGAAGTTACATCTGCCTAATTTTGGTTTAAATCCATATACAGATAAAGCACTTGTAGCAGATTAAACAGACAGAGATACAGATAATAAGATTGTGTTGCATGCCTAGAAGCCGGAGCAAATCAATCTTCTTTTTTTGCTGCACCTTATGCTAGCAATATTAATAGATACTAATAGATAATATTAGTCTAGATTGTGGGCCAAAATGTAATAGAAAAAAATACTCTTTTTTTTTTTTGCACATTCAAAGTGTCAGGACCATGCCAAGATCTGAAACACACCACCTGGACATACGCAATGAGGACTACAATTCCCAACAGTCAGAGACTACAAACATGGCGGCGACACGCCGGCGCACTAGCTGATGAGCCGCACCTGAATCTCATTACACCTGTGTATATAAGACACCTCAAAACACAGACTCAATTTTGCCATACTTAGAGTGTGTATTCTTGCCAAGCGGTTTCCCTGTGATTTTTTTTGACTATTTGGTTTTTGATCTCTGCTTGTTTTTTGACTACGATTCTGTTTTGCCCTCTCATGTGCCTTTTTGGCGTACATGTTTCAAGTTTCATCTAAGTGGCAATTTACTATGCCTGTTTGGATAGTCTTTTGAAACTTGGATATTTTTGTGACTCTTTGCCACTGGATCGCTCCACGAACTGTGTGAATCCCCTCGCCTAGGCTCTTATTCATGTTTCCTATTCTCAAGTCCCATATTGGTGCTCATTGTTTGATTATCCGTCTGGATCTTCTAATAAACTATTTTATTATAACCGCACTTGCATCCGATCTCGTCCCGATTTGTGACACAAAGCCAAAGACAATAAACCGTTAAATTCAGAAAACGAGTTGTTTTTCATTTTCCATCTATGGATTGAATGTATGACACATGGATTGGTTTGGACCTCCTCTAAACACACTGCATATTCAATTGATCCACAGTAATGCTTACAGTACATTGATCATCACTGAGACAAAGCTTTTATTATAGCTTGGATTTTTTTTTTTTAAGGAATGTTACAGATTTGATGTAAAATATAGAGAGGAGACATTTATGTGCATTGGGAGAGCACATTTATAAGTAGTGAACACTACAGGAGGGTTATTTGGCTCTGTAATTCATCATTTGACCTCATTAGCATGCTGGAGGGGGAATGAAGATTTATCACTATGGGTCACACTCCAGGCCTTGTCACCTCAATGGGGGACAGAAACGACCATTTGCCCGTGTAACCACAGGGAACTGAAGCTTTACGGACAGTTTCAGGGAGATATTCTGTCTGTCTGTGCTATACTTACCTTCATAGTTGCGCTGTTCCTGATGATGTATTTACCTTATTGTATTATATTTTCATTTATCTTATCTGTTGTTCCTCGTTCTTTTATTCAATTTTTTTTTACTAGGCCTAATAGTAAAAACTTCTGAAATTCATAGAAATATTTCCAAGATTCCACATTTGATTATTTATTATTATTTATTAATTTTTGTAAAAATTCATTTCATTAAGTTAATACTAATAATATAATTTTTCATTAATTTTTCAATTAAATTGGAAACTTGTTTTAATATTTGCTGTTTCTCATCAGACAGTATATAATAATAATAATAACAATAATAATAATAATAATAATAATAATAATAATAACAAAAACAACAATAATAATAGAAATGTATCATTTTCCTGAAAAAAGTAAATAAATAAATGTGTCAGTGTAATGAATATAAAAGGAAAATCCCAATTAAAATAAAGACTAATTTGGTGAATGATTTTTAAGATTGTTTTTTTCTGAAAGCAGATCATTCACTTCACTTCCTTAAAAAAAAAGATGTGGGCCCATATATTCTTCTCGTCTTTGAGGCTCAAAATTTATTACAAATCTCTATTACTCGGCATGTGATTTTTTTTTTTTTTTTTTTTTTCCACAGTGGCATAATAACAATAATCACAATGGCATATTTGGTCACAGCAATGCCATGGCTCACACACTGCACTACATTACCACCAAGCAACACCTCTCTGAACACAAGAACAGGCAGCCCAGAGGCATCTCAGAAATCGAGCAGCTGAAATTGAGCGCATGCAGAGTAAACCTCTCTGGCTTTGACAAAAGCAGCATCCACTCCAAAAGTGATCATTTTCTGCAGTTAATCTACAACATGTTTGCTCAGTGGTTAAAACTTTAGGCTACCAAACAGAAGGTTCTTCATTTAGCACAGCCAAACTACCACTGTTGGGTTCTTGATCAAGACCTGCAACCCCCATGCAACTGCTCAGTTTTTAGTTGGATATAATAGTAAGCCAAATAAGCAAATGTAAATGTATTAAATCGGAAAAATGTCTGAAGGTCAAGGCCAGAGGTAAATTTTATTATCCTCTGCCACTTACTGAGGACAATGAAATTTACAAAATGGGCAGAAAAAAACCAAAATATAAAAAATAGTGAGATCAAAAGACATGCAGTGTACTCGTACATTTAGTTTTGATTCTCTGGTAAGCATCTGTTATTGTCTTAAACTAGGGAATTTATAAATTTTTTAATAAAGGCCCTTGTGTGATAAAAGTGTAAATAGTGTGGAGGGCATTTATGTGGCTGCTCTGCTCTTTGATTACTAATTAGTTTTAATGAAAAGCCTGCTGTGTACTGAAGAAGCTTCACGTAAAAGTGTGCAATTAAACTCTATTTCTTTATTTCTTGTGATCAATTGAGGCTACTAGAACAGTAAACAAATCACAAAAGTCCTGATTAATGTTTTGAAGTTCTTTCTTTGCTGTCAGGAAAGCTAATGTGTTTGTCATGACCAGGGTTGCCATATCTGTACAAACACCATATTAAACCACATAGTTTATCTAAATAGATCTTTTGCCAAGGTCTTGTATTATTATACATTTTACTAGAATTAAAATATCTAAGAGAATATTATGAATTTTGTGATTAATCACCTGGCAATTCTGCCTACACAGATCCAAGCAACGTACGAGGCGCAGCTCTTGAATAACGAGACTGATGCTGTAATTCACTTATATCAAAGGAAACTTACATTTTGATTACTCTTCCTGTCAAACTATTGCCCATCTACAACTACACACCGCTGCATTCTGGTCTTCCACTGATCAAAGCAGTGCAGTAGGTCTTCTTCTGTTAGTTGTCTCAGAAGTTCTTTCGTTTGCTTCTTCTCTTCTGGAACCGATTCAAAACAAGTTCCCTTGAGTGCTGATCTTGATTTTAGGGAAAAGTCAAAAGTTACATGGTGCTAGAAAAGGTTCGAGAACCTTAGTGCTGGTTCACAGTTACTGTACTCCTTCGAGAACCCAGTTCTCCATAATTGCGCCCTTAATGCCAAATAAATCCATTAACTTGGTCTTGGACTTGAACTTGCTTTGCCAAATTTTCTTCATCCCATGACTCACGTGTGTACCAGTGTTCTTGAAAAGAATATGAAAATCTTGAAAATGCATGTTGTTGCAAGTTTTCAATGAATATGGCCTAATTATACCTCAAACATACCTCACATTTGTCCTTAAGCGTATAGGATATTAGTTTTATAAGCTTCTTGTATATTGGTAGACTTCTATAAGTATTTCAGACACTTAGTTAGAGGCAGGGTCCTTTTCAGTTTTCAAAAACCGATAACAGAATCTTGATAAACTGCCCTAGTGAGGTAGTCATATATCAAAGTAGACATACATTGTGTACATTATAAGTATACATATACGTACATACAAGTATATATTTTTTTAATTTTTTAAAGGACAGATAGAGAATAAGTGAATAAAGAGAATAATCATCAACTTCACTTTCCTTCTGATAAAGATATCAATCTGGTAGCTTTTGAAGTTAAATGAAAAGGCTTGAGTTTTGGTGTCAGTGTTTGTCACTTTGAAAACGAAAGTCTCATGCTGAGCTAATGAGTCCTGTTGAGTTTTTGTTGGTCGGTGTATTTGCCTAGTTTCAGCGGGTTCAGCTGATGATCTGATATACTTCAGCCAGAAAACAAGCACAGACACTGTACATATCTTCAGTATCAGCACACTTGGTAATAAACAGTTCTAATTTCCATGGTATCGGGGCACTGATTTTTCTAATTAGCATGTTCTTATTTTTAAATCATAAACACATATATGTTACCACAATTCCCAAACTGACTCCAACAGTTTATGATTTAAATGAATAACTAAGGCCACCATCCAAATTACTCCAATGTTGTGAGGCTGTTTATTTTTTTATTACATTAAAGTAAATCAAAATATGTTTTTTTTTAACATTGTATGAATTTGAATTATGAAACCACTAAAAGCCCAATTTTAGCTTCACTTTACTGTTCCATACTCAAAAACCCAGAACAGAGTGCTATTAAAAAGTCTTAAAGAGGGTACAGACTCTCATAACTATTTCTACATATCGTTCCTATTAGTTTTACTGTAAGTACTGAATATAATATGCTTTAAGACCGTGACATAGTTAGGAATATGTTTCATATTAGTATTGTTGATATGAAATACTTTTTGGACACTTCCACTGAAAAGTGGCAAGTGATATTTCCAATTGGTTAAATCTGTTTCTTGTGTGTGTGTATGTGTGTGTGTGTGTGTGTGTGTATATATA
>JAOVYU010000032.1:6122128-6134210 GCA_025674565.1 Synodontis membranacea | reverse complement strand
ATTTTTTTTTTTTTTTTTACCCAGTGTTCTATAGTGTTTTTGGAGGAGCAATAAAAAAATAAATAAATAAATAAATAAATAACAATAATAATAATAATAATAATAATAATAATAATAATAATAATAATAATAGTAATTTCCCAATTAGGTTTAAATCAGAAACAGTATTTGGAAAGTTGGAGCTCTAAACAGACAATGTCACTAGAAATGCCTTGTTTGAAAGACAGTGAAGAACAGGAACCTTTCTACCATTAGAGCTACCAGTTTGCAATTTGAAAGTTACCATTGAAATAAAATCAACCTGAAGGCATTTTTATTAATCCAAGACTAATATGTAACTTCCATTCATTTGGTTCATATTAGGCTCTAATGTATCCTAACTTTGTCCATATTATCCCTAATTCGTCTCTCTCCGGCTCCTAATTAATCTTCTTTTAACATAACTCGGCTGACAACGGCCTTTTAACCCCAGAATATGAAATAACCGAGCACCATCACAGAGAAGAGGAGTGCACGTCTAGCATGTAAAACACATCTAGCATTTCTGCAACATCTTTCATTTCAGTACAAATATTCTGTACTGGTGTTCAAATGTGCCTATATTCCATGGGTTCATTTAGGAATAATTTGCGGGCGGGGGGGCTTTCTTAGAACTATATTTCCAGACATTTTGATGATAATAATCATGGAAACTACTGAATGTGTTTAAAAGTATATATATAAAAAAAATCTTCTCAAAGCCTACTCAAACTTTATTAGTTGAAATGTTTCAAAAGTAAACGTCTTTTTTTTTTTTTTTTTTTTTTTTTAAAGAGATATCATCAGTATATCCATTTCAATATAAGATCACAAATGGATTTCTGGTGATATTTGGATAATTTAATTATAAGCCAGTAAGGTTTTGGTTTGATACTAGGGTTATATTAAAAATAGGATAAAAAAAATAATAGAAGAATAGAAAAAGTGGGTCTGTGTGATCATTGTGCAGCACTTTATATGATACTCCATTGTCCCTGTGTACTAATAAGTAGGAGACAAATCCGTGCACCATAGGAGGAACATCTGAGGCAGAGGCTAATATTAAAGCATGCTTGTAAATTGCAAAAGGGGTTTTTCAACAGTACCTTGTGAACAGTAGTTTGAAGGACGGGTTGTAAACTGCTATAATTCAGCAATGCAGCGGCTACAAAATGTAAACTAAAAACAGCCAGTGGCTAGGACTAAATTACAGACACTTGAGGAGCAGCAGCTGCATAGTGGTGAGTCATGGGTGCCTGGGTGAGTAGCTGCTAAAACAAAAGGAGATGAACAAAAACAAACTGAAATGAAGCAGCGGTACTGCGGAGTGCTCTGGATTCATTATAAATAGCAACCATTAGGCTTGGGAAATCGGGACAACTGCAAAACCTAGTCTTCAATAAATTGTTTGTCTACAATATTAATTGCTAAGTTGTCACCTAAATTTTGGCTTGAGAGATGTTTCCCAGAAGGCACAAACACTTTTGAAAGACATGCATGGAGGACACGCGTCCACTACTGCAGTTGCAATCAAGACATCAGTCTTAGCCACAATAACACTTACATTTAGGAGCCAGATCAAGGAGACCAGGACTGATTTGGACTAAATGGACTAACATCATTTTTATAGGCCAATTTAAATCAAGCCTCATTTTGCTGAATGTCTCTGCTGAGCAGTGATGGCTGGTTGCGATATCAGACGGGAAGACTAAAACGTAATCGTAATA
Organism: Synodontis membranacea; assembly: GCA_025674565.1. NCBI lineage: Eukaryota > Metazoa > Chordata > Actinopteri > Siluriformes > Mochokidae > Synodontis > Synodontis membranacea. The sequence continues at coordinate 6,132,465 of JAOVYU010000032.1, read as the reverse complement.
TCGTAATGTAGTATGTCTCTTAATAGCTTGACAATGAAATGATTCGGATTGAGCAATGCGTCATTTCATGAGGTCTCTTTGATGGTATAATAAGGAGGATTTGGGGCAAACTATTACACACACGCACACATACTTAAACCCTTTTTTTTTTTTTTTTTTTTTACTATTTCAAGCCTGCAGTGTTTGCTACTAGGTTCATGCCATTTTTCCTTCCAAAGCTAAACAGACAACAACAAAAAAACCCATCTCATCTGTCCTTTCATGTGATTTGTATATTTGTATATTGGCTTTTATTTTCTTGTCCTAAGGTATTTTAGTCAAAAAAAAAAAAAAGAATAATAGAGTAAATAAACCACCTTGCTCATTGTGCCCAAGACTGTATTTAACGTGCACCTTCTCAATCACTGCTGATGAAATGTCAGCAAAGCAAACTGAAAAATATCAGCCGAAATGAAAATCAAATCCTTCAAATCCCAGTGTGACATGAATGTCGCAGAGGCTGCATGAATCTACGTTCTGGGCTAAAAAGAAATCAGCCCAAGCATCACTTCACCATACAATTCTGCACGTTATTCTAAAGACCTCTGACGGTGCTGTTAAGTATTGTTTCCACATTGTCCAAGTCAAAAATAATCCGCCAATAATCCAAACCTTTCCTAAGGGTAAATAATCTCACTTCGGTGTTCCCTGTTTGCCTATTTATGTTTCACTGAGTTGGAGAGACATGAAGGCAACCTAGCGCCCTCGGTGCACTAGAACCAAACCAATCCCTCCTCAGACTGATTTTTATGACAAATCAGTCATAATAATTCCAATTAAATTAGAGTTGAAGTGAAGAGGGTTTTAATATTTTTGCATTCAATTTAACTTAACCTCACTCGTACCATCCCTAATGACTAGCATTTAACTGGTCATTTTTGGTATGGACTTTGCCATTTTATTTTATGGTTCCATTCCAATATGATTTCATAGCATCTAAAATATTAATGTTGCACACTTCTGTAATGACACTTCTGACATCCAGACTATAAACTATTATTAGAGTCTATAAAAATGCTAAGAATGCAGATAGGCTCAAGTGCATGATGACCCAATGGCAGATAAATGAAGCACAGTTATAATGATTTGCAAAAACTGACTATAAAACAACAACAGGCTATCAGCAGTCATGAAAATCAATGCCATAAATATCCAGTAATGTATACGTATTGTGAACAAGCACTAGGGCAATACTTCAAGCACTAGTGCAATGACTTCTTTCTTCTGTAATATTAACAGAGCTGTCGGGCCTTCTAGCACGAAATTCAAAAAGAGAAGAAAATAAATTGGTGGTAGCTTTTCAGATTTAAAGCATCCAATCATTGGCAGTATCTGCCCACTGACATTTACTTCTCAATTCATTATCAGGGAGTAATTCTAATGTTTTTGCATAGCCTTGAACAAAAATTAATCTGGTTTGGGGGGGAGACACGATGTGGTGAGAGTTGGGAAAATAACCAGAGCTCTTAACACTAACGAGAATCACTCTTTGGTCATCACACTTGAAGCGTCCTATTTTATGTGTCGAGGTCTGTAAGTGAATATGATTACTTGTATCAGTTTGTACTCGACTGTAATAAGTGCACTTGAGGGAAGTGCATGAAATATTCAGTGCATTTTTTTTTGTGTGTGTGTGTTCAGTGAGATATTCTTGAATCATTGCATTAAATTGTCAGCATTTGATCTCTATGCTTTTGGGGCATATATTGTAAGGCACAGTACATAAAGGAAGACTCTCTGCATTTGCTTTTGATAAAAAAAAACAAATGTTACCTTGAAATGCAAATCTAGTTGTAAAATATAGTTTGCAAAATAGCAAAGCATATTTCCCTCCGTTAACTGGACTCTGATCACATTAATATAACACTTTCTTTGGTCCTTCTTTGATTATTCATTGGTTGATTCATTATATATACTAGCAAAATAGCTCAGTTGAACCTGAGTGCCTGGATTTGGACCGAAGGCATAACTCCAATTAAAAAAGCTTGACACATACATCAGACTACCTCTGATGTATTGTTAAATATACTCTATGTGTGGCAGTCTGGGAAAGCCTATTCTACAGTATCTACCCCGACTTCCACTCATATTTTGTCGCTTTGAGTGGCAGTCTGGGAAAGCCTATTCTATTTACCCACTTAAATGTTTTGACTGTGTTTGAATTCTGGTACACAAAAATATGGTTTTATCCATAATTGGGTTCATCCTATAAGGCACATTTGGAGCCCCTTAGTGATGCAATCGGGAAGGCGTTCCCCTCTTTCATAGTTTGAATCCCGGTGATGCCATAGCCATAGTGGCCATAGTCAGTGCAGTCCTAGTTCTGGTCCCAAGCCTGGAAAAATTGGAGGGTTGCATCAAGAAGGGTATCTGGTGTAAAACCTGTGCCAAATCGAACATGCGGATGATAACCAAACATCTGCTGTGGTGGCGTAATGAGAGCAACTGAAGGGAACGTGGATGGATCCTGTGGCATATTTAGCACTTCAGCTTTAAGAAACCATAAAAATATTTCACCAACCTGATATTTGTTTTTTATTTACTGATAAAAAAAAAAAAACACACCCTTTTTCAATTCTAGGGTTTTACGTATCAGGACATAAAAATAATCTGGTCCTTGGTGGAGAAGCTTGGCCATAATCACAGCGCCAAGTTTGGCGAAAACAAAACCCAGCATATCAGCACAAACATCGCATACCAACCGTCAAGCATGGTGGTAGAGGGGTTATGATTTGGGCTTGTGCAACACTGCAGTCATTGAATTGACCATGAACTCCTCCGAAAAGCAAAGTATTCTAAAGTCAATTGTGTGGCCATCTGTCCGACAGCTAAAGCTTGGCCAAAATCGGGTCCAGCAACAGGACAATGATCCCAAGCACACCAGCAAGTCTACAACAGAATGGCTGAAAAAGAAAAAGAATCAATTTGTTGCAATGGTCCAATCAAAATCCAGACCTCAACCCGATTGGAATGCTGTGGTGAGACCGTAAAAGGGCTGTGTGTAAACGATTGCCCGCAAACATCAATGAACTGAAGCGATGTTGTAAAGAAGAGTCAGCCAAAATTCCTCCAAAATGACATGAGAGACTGATAAAGTCATACAGAAAGCATTTCCTTCAAGTTATTGCTGCTAAAGGTGGTTCTCCGAGCTACTGTATCATATTAGTTTTCCACAAATGGCTTCTCCATTTTGGCTTCGTTTTTGTTTAATAAATAATGGCACGATCGAATCTGTTAATCTGACTTTATATTATCTAAATTTAGAACCTGGTGAGGACCAGACGATTTTGTTTATGTCCTGATACGTAAAACCCTACAACTAACCGAAAGAGGGTGTACTTTCTTTTCCCATCATTGTATCTGTTTTTTTTTTGTTTTGTTTTTTTTTACTTTTTAATCTTGCCTATTTCTATCAGCAAAGATCATGTTAGGTAAGGATTTGGTTCAAGAAACATGTGAGATGGTAGTAAAAACAGTCTGCTTAATTAGCAGGCAGCTCAGCCACACGGTTACACAAATTTCTCAGTGTATTTCCAATATATAAGCAGACAGTCATTTCTTTTCTTTTTTTTTTTTCTACGTAATCCACCTTATCTCACGGGAATACAATGGGGTGCTTTTTTGTTTTTGAAATTGGTATGAAAACTGGACATTGATATCCCCAGCACTGCTCCTCATTCATCATTCAAGTTAACAAACAAAAAAGAAAAATCAAACAAATACCTTGTTTTGGACTTTCCACAACTGGCATTGTGATAGTCATCTGCTTGTATTTATGCAGGAGTTGTATTAAAACGTGTTACCATACAGTCACTTAGTCGCTAAACTAACAGTTTATCATGATAGATAGACATTGCTTTACAACGATTATCCAAAAAAAAAAATAATAATAATAATAATAAATATGTAAATGGAAACCTGCACTCATGAACTACAGTACTTCCCAAATTTACCAAAAGAAGAAATTATGTGGCTCACACATTTAATGGTTATGGTGTAGACATTTGTGAGGGTTTTTTTTTGTTTGTTTGTTTTTGTTTTTTTTGCTAGAGTATGTGAAATATAGCTGCAAACTATTTGTGTCGTATTTTATTTAGTTAGTATTTGTTTTATCTTAATAGAAAATGAAAGAAGGTGATAGTCATGGTCTCATCCTGTTTAGTGTGTGTGGGAGTAAATACCCAAAAATATTTGACCGTGATGTCATATCTAAGCACTTGGAAATGTTTGCCATCAAAATTCATTAGATTTGTATTGTAATTATAAAAGTAAAATCATACTGCTGATCCATCGTGCTCAATAGGCGTTCCTACCGCTACCATAAACAGCCAACTCACCCGACAGGTACAGTACAGGTCCGTAACTCTTAATCCTGTCTGTTGAAGGGATAAAGATGTTTAAAACTTCCTCAGACAGTGAACGCCATGCTTTGACCAAGCTTGTTGGATAGCTACCTATCATAGACCAGTTGGTATTAACCTAATCCGTTCAGTTTGTAATCAGGTAACGTGTGTCAAAGCAATCTTTAAATGCAATGAACTTTATTTGTGGCTGAGATGCATACCAAAGAGGAACATTTATTAATTTAAAGAAATTCTGTAGTGAGGTTTTACGGATTTCCCACTAAATAAAGTCCCAGTTTTTGTTTTAATGTCACTGTTTAATTCAAAACAAGAAAACAGAGGATGATGCCTTTGTGTTGTTTGATCTTTAAGCTGTGTATTGCATCTCTCTAACTCTCTTGTGTGTGTGTGTTTTTTTTTAAACCAAGTTAAAAGTAACCCTCAAACAAACTTTAAAGGACATTATTAAAGGACCCACTAAAGTTGGCTGAACATTATCATCTCACGTTATGTCAGTGGCAGTGTTGCTGAGATGAGGGCATCACCAGCACCTGAGTCGTAGAACATACAGGCCAGAGCAATGTGCTGGTGTCACGTCTGGTAGAAAAAAAAAAAAGTGTTAATGTTGGTTGATCCCTGAATAGATGACTGAAGGTTGTCTAACAGTGTCTTGCCAACCTTCTCCCAATCTTCTCCAGAACAGACTTTGATGATGGCTTATGTTTAAATATCTGTTAAACATTTTGACTGGTATATAGGGACAGATTCATGGTTTGCTAAAAAAAAAAAAAAAAACTAGATTTACTAAAGGTGCACAGTGAAAATTCAGTGATGGAAAGGTGTGAACACAGTTGTTTTTTTGCAGCTGGCCTTATTGCATATTTATTTGTAGGGGTTTCCCTTCTACACCTCAATTTTTGGTGGAGGTGAATATTTAAAATGAATTATGCAATGTAATCTAAAAGGTTTAAGGTTGTCAATTTACTGCTATTTGTGTTATTATTTAACACCAAAACGTCTTAGCCCATTTTCGCTAGAAGGAGGCACCACAGAGAAAGGAGAGCGCATGGTAGAAGGGAAAGAATTTTCTCCACACGTGTTAAATTATTCGCCATGCCAGAAGAAGATAGCATCAGAACATATCGATTGCCAGGGCACATTATTGTTAATTTGATGCAGGAAATCAAAGACGCCCTTTAACCTCCAACTAGAAGGAGTCATGCAACCCTTCATGTTTTTCTCTCTGGATCTTTTCAATGTTGCTGTGTCGTCCCTGGTTCTGTGGTCACTAATGGGAAGAGTGCAGAGGGATATAATGTCCCCAAATACCCAGGAAGCTCTGCAAGAAGTTAAGCAGAGGTTTCAGGCCACAGCAGGTTTCCTAAATGTCCTGGGAGCAATCGAGGGAGCACATGTTCAGTTGATCCCCCATCTGAAACTGAGCATGTGTTCCGCAACAGGAAGCATACACACTCCATCAACGTCCAGGTACTGTGCAATTAAACGACCCTAATTACCAACATTGGTGCTAAATACCCTGGGTCTGTTCACAATGTGTTTTTTTTTTTTTTTCTATAAGAAGAAAAAAGGGATATAAGTGTGTTATTCTTCCTACTGCAAGACATTAGGCTTTAATGTTTTAATAATTACCTCACTCTCTCTATGTTGAAGGTGGCCGTGCATTCCCTTTACATTCCTGGAGCATGACACCAGTTCTGAACTCGAGGGCACCGTCAGGAGAGTGCTACAAACAGGCCTGCGTCAGTACCAGAAACATGATTGAGCGCACCTTCAGGGTGTTAAAAAGCCATTTCTGTGTCCTACACTGAACCAGAGGGGCACTTCTCTACAGCCCAGGTAAAGTCTGCCAAATTGTTGTGGTATGCTGCATGCCTCACAATATTGCAGTGTGGAATGGGATGATAGTCTAGTTGGCTGAAGAGCTGAGGGATGGAGATACAGACCTTGGGCCAAACCCTGAACACATACAGCCTGGGGATGGTCGACAGACATGAAATGTCTTAATAACAACCCATTTTTCATGAACATCTGAATCATCCTGTTTGTAATTTATTTATTTATTTATTTTTTTTGGCATTTGTTTTCTTGACGAGCTGTTTGTGTTCAGCTGTTGAAAATATTTGAGCTGGGCTCTGGTTAAAAAAAAAAATTCTTCATTTAATAAACTCCTCTTGGTGTAGAACATCCTTCACAAGAAAAATAAATAAATAAATAACTCTAGGACTTCACGGAATCTTCAGCTTTATGTCCTTTAAATGCCCCCATTGTTTTCAGGACCACGGACAGCACTCAGCGTTTTTTTTTCCCCGCAGATTGCTGATGTTCGTTTACAGAAACGATATCAATCACATAGAATAAGTATAGGTTTGACCAGAAACACAAGTGTTATAGATCGTGGATGTCAGAATCTAATTGTGTGTTATGGTAGCCTACAAATGTGACCTCTCATTTGGCATAATAAAAGCTGAGTACTATATTTAGCCTAAATGTGGCTGACTGAAATGGCCAGTACATTTCAGAGCCTAAAAACTGGCAACAAAATAGTGCAAAAAATATAATAAAAACTGAGTTGCTAGAAGGGTTTGAATCAGTCATGACTAGACACAGAAGATAAAATGTGGAGCACAACCTTCAAAGAAAGAAAACAGTTGCCAGAAGAAGCATATTAAAAAGAAATAAAGACAAGTTGCTCAAATCTCAATGTATTTGTTGACATCTTAGACCATTTTAAATGATTAAACAGGATCAGCCTGCGTGTGAAACAAACAAAAAAATGACACATGATATGAAAAAGAAATTTAAAATGTGGGCTCTTTTTTTTGGGAGACACCGCAATCATGGTTTTCCAATACATACAGTAATTGCCCTTTGGAGCTTGTGTAGTTTCTGTTGCCATCCTGAGATAGGTGATCCAGGATGTACCCCAGAGATTCATTTCTGTCCTGTTGAGACTGGACCAGAGCACCCACAGACATGGCCAGACCTGACACCACTTCGAGCAGCTGACGAATGTTGGTCACAAGCACTTGTGTGTCTTCCCTCATGTCCAAAATGGATACAAACAGGACCTCATGATCATTAAGTTCATTAATGCCTCTTTTAATGAACTGGTCTGCATATTCCATTCCTGGAGTAACTGCATGTCACCGTCAGAGGGGCCAGACACAGAGTTGTGCGAAGCAATTGAAGTCTCCGTTGGCTTGAAGGAGCTGCATCACCAGCTCTGATTCAGAACTGTGAAATTAGCGTTATGTTGAAAATATATCCTATATTTCTATTTACGCATATAGCCTAATCGTTTACTCCGTGAAGACGTCTCCCAAAACACGTGTCCTATGTAATCGATTCTATCAACCCCCATTACTTGTTCTCCAATGAGCAACTGGTGTACTATTTCCTCCAAAGGAGTTAAGGGCATTTCCTCATCAGCACCCCCACCCATCTCCTTTGACGACATTATTAAATGCGACCTTCCCCTTTGTATGTCTCTTTAGGTCGTGCCATATATTTTTTTAATTTCCTCTATGGTACGCACCTTTCCTCCTACTGCCTTTAACCTGCCCACAATGGTCCCTTTTGCAAGCAGGTTGGACCCTGCGATTTTAAAGTATTGTACTGAATTTGGTCAATTCTTTCACATACACATTCTTCTTCCATTTGCCCTTAATTGGTCTACATTGCCATGCCATTTCCTGAGAGAAGCGCATGTCCTGTCCTGACATAAAAAAAAAAAAAATAGATGCAGTTGATATGTGATAAGCATCAGATTTCTAAATGTAACTAATCTATAAATATAAGCACCCACGGTGAATCGAGTGAATACATTGAAATCCCACCCAAAGTGTATTCAAGGGCAGATAAGAGCTCTCCAATGTGGCCTTCTTTTTTTTTCCAACATGCATAATGGCCTTGTCCCATCCAAAAGCTGCAATTGTTTTATGATGCAATCTTTCGTAAGATGGCTCACTGGGCGGACACACGATTTGAATTCTGATTCAAGGACAATTCTAGATATCCATCTCTCAGCTCCTCTCTTTTTGTATTATGTGTGCTTTAACATCATGTCCACTTTACCAGCTACATGATCCTCAAAGAGAATAGCATGTGTATCATTGTTCATCTCAAATAGTGCACAGACAGGGTTGCTTCTAATGCTGGGCTTTCTGTAAAAGAATGTACCAACTGTGTAATATGAAGATGAAAGATGCTCTTCAGAGGCTGTGGTATTCTTTTTGCAGTCGTTTACTATACACTCAGGCTCAGAACTCTGAGTGTGCTACGGTTTGTGACTTTAGTATTATGAGGTTTGATCTGGGTAAAGAGCCATTTTGAAATCTAGGGCATCGAAGTCTTGACTTCCCAGACATCAGTACTAGAGCACGACAAAGAACTAAACTTACATGTACTTCAAAGATGTCCATTCTTGAAATTCTGAGACAATTAGAAAGTATATTTTTGCACTAGCTAAACACATATAGAACATTAGTTATTAATTGCTATGTTCTTCTTAGTCAGGCTACACTATAAGGCCAAAAGTCTGGCACCTTATCACAATCGTCTGCGGGTCTTCCCAATGGCTTTGTATGCCCAATATCCCAATATCCCATCATTGGAACTAAGGAGCCCAAACCGGTTCCAGCATGACGGCACTCCTGTGTACTAAATGTGACGGCTATCCATGAAGAAAGTGTTTTCCAAGTTTGGAGCGGAAACACTCGGGTGGCCTGCACAGATCCCTGACCTCAGCACCTTTGTGATGAACTGGAATGTTGACTGCGCCCCAGGCCTCCTTATTTGACATCAGTGGCTGACCTCACTAATGCTCTTATGGATGAATGAGCACAAATCCCCACAGCCATGCTGCAAGATCTTGTGGAAAGCTTTCCCACAAGAGTGGAGCTTATACTGTAAGTGCACAAAACGGAGACTAAATCTGGAATTTGATGTTCAGAAAGCACATATGAGTGTAATGGTCAGGGGTCCAAATACTTTTATACATGGAAAGGACCTTTCATTCTCCCTGACTTTTGGGTTAAAATTGTGAGCATTAGTTAAACTTTCAGTTTATACTCATAAGTATGAGCATCAAAAGTCTTCTCTAAATTCATCTCAAAAGTCTTCTCTGTCTGTTATAATTACTGTCTATTATTGCTGTTAAGGTTATCACTGTCTGCCAAGTCATGCCAAAAATTAGCTAGACCTCTACTGTAGCTGAAGAGAGAAGTGACCACTAACTTGAGAGTTTTCAAATTCCTGAATGGATATAATCGAACAGAACTTTATACATGTAACAAGCGGGCACCAAGCTACATAGTCACTTGGTCACATGTCCCTGTTTCACTTGGTTCACCTGATTATGCTCACCTGTTTTGAGTTTGTCCTGTAATTAGTTCTTTGCCAAAAGCCTTCATCTTGTGCACCTTTCTGTTGAGTGACTGTCCTGATGAGTTTATGCCATGGCACAGTTCTTTTGTTCCTTGCCCATTTCATGTTCTGGTATTAGTTTCTTGTTTGCCAAGTCTATGTTTGTATGTCTTTAATAAAAAAGTAGTCTGCATTCGCATCCACCTGACACTCCCTTATGTGACTTGGTATTTATTTGCATACAAAATCAATATTTTCAAAGATATAATAACTATATATTTAGACATACTAGAGTATGTTGGAGTGTGCTACTTAACTAACTGACACGACAGGCTTTATTCAATTCCGAATGACTTCGATATGTTTAAAATATCAGTCATGTTCTTTGCCATTTCAGTGATTAGAAGTTGGTTAGAAGGTTTCCACCACTACACTCGAAATACACAGTATATGTATGTTATTTTTAACTATATATTACTTATTACTTTTGGCACAGTGGGTACCTTTGTTGCCTCTAAAAGGTCAGATTATGGTCTGTATGGAGTTTTCTCCAATTTTGCATGGATTTCT
>JAOVYU010000032.1:6072145-6083571 GCA_025674565.1 Synodontis membranacea | reverse complement strand
ATGCACTTGCTGATGAAGCCAGTCACTGATGACGTGTACTCCTCCAAGTTGATGTAGTCGCCGTTGGATGCAGCTTCCCTGAACATGTCCCAGTCAGTGTGCTCAAAATAAGGGACAAAAAAAAGCAGATATATATTCACTATAAAGCAGTGGTCCTATAAATAGATATATTTCTGTTGTGCAATTCAAGCCAGTTTGTACAACACTATGGTAGAAATATAGATTATTTTGGAGCTCAGTAAGGCAGTGTTTCTGGAGTGAATTACTGAATAGACAAAAAAAGCTAGAGAAAATAAAAGGAAATAAAAGAAAAATAAATAGTGCACTTCCTATCAATATCTGTATTTGTTTAGGACATTATCTGTTCAATCCAAGTAACATATTAGTTTTTGGTTATATCCGTAGTGTGGAGATCAATTGGCCTATCACAGCCACATTAACACAATTGAGAGAATGTTGTTGATATCAACTATCTACGTTTCTAGTCTTCTCGTGTATACCTATGGCACGAATGATACTCAGACAAGCTGAGCTTCCACTTTGTTAGATGTTCTGCTGTAGTATCTAAAAAAAAAAGTGTGCAAACCCAGATATACTGATTTAATAACTAAAAAAACTGTGGAAACTGCAGTGTAAATGGATTTTAGAAGATAAACACAAGGATCCTTGTTCAAGCCTGTCAGTGACAGTAGGCCGAAAATGAGAGATGAGCTCGCCTAGGCTCTGGACGGCGTCTGGGCCTAAAAGTGGCACGAGAATAATGATTTGGAATTGCATTCACCATCTGCGTTTCCATTCAACTATGTCATCAATTTCAGGAACCGAAAATGCCAACTGGCAGCTAACAATTACTAGAACTCCTGATTTATGAATGAACTCAACTCAGAGTCTCTTTTTAGTATGGTTTACAAATTGGAAAATTCCGGCGTTTGCCTCAACATGATGTGGATTATGTGATTTGCAAAAACATCAGCTGTTACTGAGACCACAGACTGGTTTCAAGTGCAAAAAAAGAACAATAAGAAATGATCAATTGTCTGGTTTGTGCATTTTTCCTGTTTTTTTTTGGGGGGGGCGGCTTGTTGTTTTGTCTATTTTTATCCACATTTACAGAGGAAGTCGGAAAGCCATCTGTCTGAATGTGAATCATGTGCTCTGACAGTCTGTTGCACAAAAATGACGTCAACACTCCACAATCAAATCCATTAAACTCCTGCACGCACTGGGAGGGGGAGGGGGGGGGGGTCACAATATGACATCTTGTTTTTCAGCGTTTCATCCCCGTGGTTAATCTGGAGGTATTGAAGAAAAACTTACGTGTAGGAGCCAGTTCGGTTCACCTCTGTTATACTTGTATAGCTCTTTTAACAATGGCTGTTGTTGTTGGAAAAAGCAGCTTCGCAGAAGAATATACCCTACACTTATGTATCTGTGAATTTGTCCACAAAAACACATATCCCTAATAAGCGAGTCTGCTGTGACAGTGTCAAGGAAAAACTCAACGAGACAACAAGAGAAAGACACCTTGAGCAGAATCAGACTCAAAAGGGAACTCGGCTCATTTGGGTGACCCTGGATAGTGTCGCTACAACTAACCCTTCCTCCTCCTCCTCCTTCCTATTTCAGCTATTCCCAACTAGGGGTCACCACAGCAGATCTTGTCTGATTTGGCAGAGTTTTTACGTCGGATGCCCTTCCTGACGCAACCCTCCCCATTTATCCGGGCTCTGGACCAGCAAGCAGGCATACACCAGAGTGTGCACCCCCTTGTGGCTGGGTCTTTGTACAGCACCTGGCCTTCTCTGGATGTCTCCCATCCAAGTACTAACCAAGCCCGCCCCTGTACATAACTGTGAGTGGTTAAAAAAAAAAAAGTACAGTTGTGTAGCAGATAATTCACTATAGTCTTAACGTGTCTGTTTCGTTGACCTTTTTGACTGATTGAGATGGAGATTTGTGTCTGGGTGTATGTTGAGGCTGTTCATATGGGGCCATCCTCAACAGGAGCGAGTGGATTTCCAGTGATGATAACAACAACAAGAAGTAGGACATCAGGATAGGTCCAGAAAGCAGAGCGGGTCAGAATCACTGGTATCTCAGTTAGCATGTGCAGCTTGAGTGAGAGAGAGCGAGAGAGAGAGAGAGAGAGAGAGAGAGAGAGAGAGAGTGTTCGGTATACTTATTGTGACATAATGGTTAAGAGCAGTGTATATCGTGTGCTGAGTGCAAGCAGGAACTCCGGCAAGACTAGCTATACAGTATCAGTAATTTTATTCATTGCAAGCTCATTTTTGGACAATATAGGTTAACTGTACTCAGTTTACAGTCTATGCTGTATATGCACACTTAGTTGCTAGTATACTATTCAAGTAACTAATTTAGTTGGTCATAACTGTAACTGGCAGCGTAGTGTAGCTAGAATACGGTATGAAACTGTCTGGCCATGTGTCCGGCACTGTGCGTTACTTTGATTAGATTGTGATGATTCAAAAGTCTCTCCCTTGTCAAGTCCTCATATGACTGGCTAAACAGTAAGGCGTTTTAGTTGAGCTTAACTTAACATTAATGACCAGGTTTTGCTGATAAAACGAAGAGCATCCGTTGCAGTTTCAAGTGCGCTCATATCCAGCTATCCCCAGAGAACACCGAGGCGCAGGCAATATCATTAGGCAAATAATTAATGTCTACCGCTTCATGAAAGTTCTAAATAATTTTAAAGGCAGTGATCCATGAATAAACAGATTACACTTTATGAGTGAGCGTATAGTTTTTTTGCTAATTGCACACTAATTAGCCTGGGTGCTAATTCTTCGGGGAAAATGTAGTTCTTAGGAAGCAGATTACATCTAATGAAAAAGAAATGATGTGTAATCGCATGTGACAAAATATCCCACAAAATATTAAATTTTTTTCGCGTTTGTTCGCCTTTGCTGAAATTTTCGGACATACCGTTCTTTTCTGAAACGTGCCCATTTTTTTTTTTTTTTTTATGCAGGACGTATCTGACGTAAAGACTGGAATGAAGTGAACACGCGTCTACATTGGAGTAGAGAAAAATAAAAGGGTCAAATTTCCCCCGACTAAAACAATTCAGCATTCAGCCTTCACGACCCATCCTAATGTTTGAGTCACTTTGAGTCTTCTTTTTTTTTTTCTTTTTTCTTTACTTTTTTTCAGCAAAGATAAGTGTGATTGAGCCACTGTTACACGCTGGCCCTCAGACTGGAGTGGGTGAAGTGATTTCAACTTGAAGGAGAAGAAGATTACAGTCAATAAAATTGTCCGCTCAAGGAACTGAATTTCAAAACCTTACTTCTCAGTCATTTCGGAATTTGAAAAGTGAAAGTCGAATTGCTCGGAATTAAGGGCGGATTTTCGAATTTAAAAGATGAGGTGGGGTAAAGATGAATTCTCAACCGCTGCCTCAAACTACATCATGTTTAGCAATTAGGATAGCCAAACAATTTAATTTCAACAATTTTAATCTAGCCTACCCAGCTTACATTTACATTAATGGCGTTGAGCAGACGTTTTTTTCCAGAGCTACTTACATAAGTGTTTGGACGTCTCCATCAGTGAATACATACAGATACTGGTTCACTAGGATCTCTGTTTAGAGACTCTATTGGAAGATAAAGTAAGAAAGCATGCAGACAGGGTTTTTTTTTTAATTATTATTATTATTTATTTATTTTTATTAGACGAATAAGCGCCAACCTAAGTATTTCTGAAAGAGATAGGTCTTTAGTCGTCGTTTGAAGACAGCCAGCGACTCAGCTGGACATCTAGGGGAAGTTCCTTCCACCAGTTTTTTTTTTTTTACTCTGTTGGCAAGCATCAGACTATTGAATCTGATGCGATCAGCTACAGGAAGCCAGTGAAGGGAGTGGGAGAACCTGGGAAGGTTGAAAACGAGTTGTGCAGCTGCATTCTGGATTCGTTGTAAAGGTCGAATGGCACTCAGGGTTAGACCTGCCAGGAGTGAGTTACAGTAGTCAAGCCTAGAGATGACAAGGGACTGGACAAGTAACTGAGTGGCCTGTATGGAAAGAAATGGATGAATCCCTCTGATGTTGAAGAGGAGAAATCGATATGAGTGAGAAAGATAAGCAATATGGGAGGAAAAGGACAGACGTTCATCCAGGGTAACCCCAAGATTGCGTGCGCTGACCGACGGAGAGATCAGAGATTTCTCTAGGGAGATCACAAGATCTCGATATGGGGTATGAATCAGATGGAATGATTAATGTCATTGATATAATTTTAACTTCCCCCAGCACCCTGCTCACCAGCAGCTAAACACAGAGTCGCAATTCTCTACACGCAGAAACCCAACAGTCCCCTGATGAATCTTATAATGTCCAATAAGTCAATTAAAATCCATTGAACACTAGCGTTCCAGTTCGAGAAAAGGCTAATATAACCTTTGTGTGTTTTTGTGCTTTTCTGTGCTCATAATATGCACACTGATTCAGTACTTTGACATCCACTTAATAATAAAATGCACGATATTAATTATATTTGAGATGTGTTTAGCCCTACCATGTCTTCCCTTTAATTAGCCTGTAAAATAAAAAATAAAAAAATAAAAAATCACACTGTGATTGACAGGGCCCTGAATATATTTGATTTCTGAACCAATATGGTTGTTTTTATTCAGCTCAGGCTTTATTGGAGCACTGAATGTCGGGTGAAAGCTGACTGCCCTGAGAAGAACAGATCAATGTTTGAGATTTGTATATCTTAAGCCGGAAAAAGGGTGACGACCCCAGTTTACATAGTGCAAAGTTACCTGTCTGTATAATGCTGCACATTAACTTTAGGATTGTTCAAGGTCTTTACTGACGCACAGTGAAGGGCTTACAGTAGGTGCATTTTTGGCCTTCTGGTTTTAGGCACAATTAGGGGAGGGGGGAGCTGTTAACCGCCTACACTACCCATTTATGCACCATGCACATGCATCATGAAAAATGCATTCCTGTCACCAATACAGTATGTGCGTGCAAAAAAAACAGTGCTGATGTCTGACGTGCAGGTGATTGCATAGTCCTCTTGGTTTTTGGGGTGGCACCATCAGTGCGACGTGTTTTACACCTTTACTATGTATCTTGTACATTGAAAGTGTCCAAGCTCTAGGTACGTCTGAGGTCCTTACTGCCTAATTGTGTACCTCAAATTTGTCTTTAAGGAATTAAAATACATTCTAAAGGTCCACAGAAAGGATAACAGAACATAGCAATAATAATACAGACAATGTAGTACCTTTAGTAACTTCTGAGTTCTGGTCTTGACTGGCAGCAGTGAAACTCAGTGTGGTCTTGTGCATGCTTTTCTGCTCGCAACACTTGTAAAGAGCTCTTATTCGAGTGACCAATTACTTCCCGTTAGATTCAACCAGTCTGGTCATTCTCCGCTGATGTCTCTAATCAACAACAAGGTATTTCCACGCACAGGTTACAACTCACTGGAGGTTTTATTTATTTATTTATTTTTTTCCATCATTCAGTAATTATAGACATTCCTAATAAAGTAGTTGCACGACGTGGTAGAGCAACAAATCTAAATGATTAGGTCCACTTGGACCAATTCTGCACTTCCCTGTTCCCTGTTTTCCCTGGAAAGTTCTCCTGTCCTACCTGCACACCCATCCAACTGCATTTGACACAAAAATGAAAGGACACCAGCGACTTGCTGCTTGCCCGTGTGAGACGTAGCCTTGAGTTAAAGCCTTAATAAATTGAACATTAATGTCAGATATACTGCAAGAGCATACTGCAGGAGCATCATCAAAGAACGCTTAAATAACTCTCTCTCTTTTTTTTTTTTTTTTGGTAACTGGTGAATGATTTGCACAGCACACAGATAGTTATAACTGCCTTCAGGCAACTCCATTCTATCACTGTAGTTAGCAGAAGAGCCCCCCTATCATGCTTCACTCTAATGCTTCACCTTATTTCTTTTAACAAATTGCCAATGAAAATGAATAATTCACTTAGTTTCTTTTTTTTTTTTTCTTCATATTTTGCTAGATACACATGTATGCAGCATATAAGTGCTAGATACCCAGTTTCAAATGTTAAAACGTATTTTCTCAGCTACAGTACAAAGCTAAAAAGAAGTCAGCTTTCTCTCTGTCCTCTTTTGAACTCCTCCAGCCCACACACACACACACACACACACACACACACACACACGTTTCTGAGATCAACAGCCCTGGAGAGCTGTGCTTATTTGAGCAGATTACTGTAACCACACTCAGATCACACACTATCGTTAAACGCTCTCTAAGAGTAAACCTCTGTCAGTGCTCCAGCAGCTACCTGCAGGATTTTATACTGCTTGGAAAGCAAGTCATTCGATATGGACCGTATCGAAACCAGAATAACCTTGTTCATATCATGTAGAAGTACAAGTACACATGTACCAATCGCACGATACACGCCACTGGCATCTTCAAAATATCATAAACAACCTACTGGAAGTTGTGTAAAAGAGCATTGTTTATATAACGTTCTTGATTCTACGTAACGTACAGTTTGCTAAAATATATAGGTTTAAATGTTTGAGGTTAATGTTTATACCCTCTGTTTTTTTTTTTTTTTGTTGTTGTTTTTTTTGTATTTCAGAAATCTTCTGATCTCCTGGGATTTTCACACACAACAGTCTCTAGAGATCACACAGGATGGCGTGGAAAACAAAAAACATTCATAGCAGGTGGGAACCTTATCCTGTTATTCTAGTTGCTACGGTAACCCTATCACTTTTTACAAACAGGGTGCGAGGAAAAGTATCTCAGGATGCACATGTCGAACCTTAACCAGCAGATGACTGTGCAGATGGGTTTCACTCCATTCAGCCAAGAACAGAAGGCTACAATGGGCACAGGCTCACTGATACTGGATAGTCGAAGACTTGAAGCAGGCTAGGCAATGGTTTTCCAATCTGCACATGATTGGCTGATTGTATAATGGCATTAATGAGCACAGGTGCAGGTTCTTCCTATTAATGTAGCTGGTATATATCTAGAGTATATATAGATACACTAAAGCTAGTTTATACTTATTGAAGTGGTCTTTTCAGATTGTTACTTGTCACAATGTATATGAGGAGCCTTAAAATATTGACAGCAGGTGCAATGACGTTCTAAATGTCAGAATTTTTGTTCTTCTTACGTGTAATCAATCGATCAGTGGATCAGTGGGCTTGTCTCAAAAAGCAGAGCCACAGAAACAATCTTTAGGCAATAAGGGCATTTTTCTGTGTTCTGTTCAATAGCAAATTTCGTTCAGGTTTCACCATTGCCATTACCACATCTGTAATTGTCCTGTGGGTTTGGTATAATCCTATTTGGCTGTCCTGCTGTTAGCGGTATTTAGACAAGCGTCATAGCAGCATTAAAACTCTGCGATTTTAGTAAAATGTCAATCGTGTCGTCATCTGTTTTGGTTTTGATAATTCAGCTGGAGAGCATCTCCTAAGGCCCGCAATCTCAGCTCATGATTATTTATTTATTTATTTATTTTTGTGAGAGCAAAATCAGAATCAGATGGAAAATTGTACAGTGTAAACGATCTGTGTTCGTTGCAGTGTAATGCATGCAAGTGGTTCTATGAACGTGTGGAACAAAACAGTGCATGTTTCCCAAAAAGAAATGTAAGTATGGCGTGTCTTGACATTCCAAACGTAGGTGGTTATTGAAAACATCTCTCAGGCATTCTCATTGTGGCCCAGATATAAAAATTGGGTGCAGTCAAAATAGGTGATTTCTTTTAAAAGCGTGCTTTTGACATTTCAAAACACAGAAACCTCCACATAGGAAATCTGAAAGAGTTCCAAACTTGACAGTTTTGTCACCATCTCCATGGCAACGGTGCGATGGGATCTCATTAGGCATGCGTATGTGTGTGTGGGTGGGTGGGTGTGGGTGTGGGTGTGCGTGTGCACCTGTTTATGTGTGCATGTTTTCCTGCATGTAAACCATTTCCCATGCAGCACTTTTATCTCAACTTTATCTTTAATATCTCTATTGATGTTAATAAAACAGTACGAAAAACTCATCAAATTGTTATCACCAAAACACAAAAGCTCATAACTAAAATCCATCAGTGCATTACCTCATTGCCAAAATTCAACACATTACATCATAAACAAAGCCAAGTACTTTACAACAAAACTAAAATTCATCAATGTATTACACCGTAACCGAAATCCATCAATGTATTACCTCAATGCCAAAATTCAACACATTATCATAAACAAAGCCCATAAGTACATGACCGAAATCCATCAATATTTTACATCTTAAGCGAAATCCATCAATACATCATAACCAAAATTCATCAATACATTACATCATAACCAAAGCCCATAAGTACATTAAAACATAATCGAAATCTATCAATATTTTACATCATAACTGAAATCCTATCAATATATCATAAGTAAAATACAGCAATATAGTACATCATAACCAAAACTGATTAAATCTTTGCCAATATTCAGCACATTACATCATAATCAAAGGCCATCATGATTAAAATCCAACAATGCATTATAGCAAAATCCATCAGTGCATTACATCATAACCAGAATCCATCAGTGTATTAAATCATAAACAAAATAAGCCCAATACGTTACATCAGGGGTCATAAATCGTATCCACATAGGGCGAGTGTGGCTGCAGGCTTTCATTCCAACCGAGGAGGAGTTACACCTGGTACCACTTGTTTAATCAGTTCATCTTGGTCTCCAATCAGCTATCAAGTGTCCCTCCTCTTTGGTTGGAATGAAAGCCTGCAGCCATACAGGCCCTTTGCAGATAAGATTGCAGACCCTTTCATAACCAAAATCCAGCAATACAATACAACACAACCATCATATGAAGAGCTATACAGCAATTCTCATTCTTTACACTGCTGATACTTCACCTGGATCTGTACTGAAATCATGCTTATACTGAGAATCTTTCCTACACACTTAGCACTGCTTGACAATATAATATACAGTTGTACAGTAGAAGAATAATGATTTCTAATCACGCTACCCAGATGAGGATGGGGTCCCTTTTGAGTCTGGATGCTGTCAAAGTTTCTATCTCATTTCATCTCAGGGAGTTTTCCTTGCCACTGTTACTGTACCTCGTGCTTGCTCATTAGGTATAAATATAAATCTACAGTTGTGGTCAGAAGTTTGCATACAGTCATCATGGACATGAAGGTCATGGCGCTATTGGGCTTTTTTAATTGTTTGTTTTTATTTGGTGAAGAATGATTGTACAACATACATCTTTAATAGATAAAAAAAAAAAAAAAGATCTATAGGAGCACAAGTTTGAATTATTTTGAGTTTCTGAAATCAACACGGGGTCAAAATTATATATACGTACAGGGTCAAAAATATACATACCCCCATATACAGTAGATTATTCATTCAGTGGTGCTGAAAGTTCCAAAATGTCTTTTAATTTGTCAAGGCCAAGGCCTCATAACTTCTAGTTATTGATCCTGACTGAATACAGCTGGTAGCGTCTCTGTGCACAACATACAGTAAAAAGGGTTTGTTTTACAAAGTACAAGTTAATGGGAGGGGAAAAAAGACCCAAACTTTCACCTTAAGCTGAGAGGGTAATGGTCAGGAGCAACCGAGGAACCATGAAGGCACAGGCCTGACATGAACTGGACGCTGCTGAAACACTATCTACAGTCAAGAGAGTTTTAGGTAAGAAAATTGGCACCTTCGAGCTTGAATAAAATTTGCAGCTGACCACGTGGACAAAGAAAAACCTTCTGGAGGAAAGTTTTATGGTGAGAGGAGACAAAGATTTGAGATGTTTGGCCACAATGACCAGAAGTATGGAGGAACACTGTACTAACTGTTACAGTAAGCATGGTGGTTTTAGCATCATGCTCTGGGGCTCTTTAGCTTCCAGTAGAACTGGTGCACTGCACAAAGTGGATGGAATAATGAAGAGCCTCAGTATTCCTCAGCATAACCTCAAACCTGCAGCTAGATGGTTGACATGTGGACACAATTGGGTGCTCCAACAGTACAATGACCCCAGTGGAATGGATAAAGCAGGCAAACATTAAGTTTAAAACAAGTCCTGACCTCAATCCTAGCGAAAATATGTGGACTGTGCTTAAAAGTCAGGTCAGGGCCAGGAGACATACAAATTTAACTGGATCAATTACTTCAAAAACGTGGTCAGATATCCAAAAAGAATTCTGCCAGAAGACTTGTTGATGGCTACCAAAAGTGCATGGTCAAAGTGAAACTTACCCAAGGGACATTTAACCAAATATTAGGTGTGCTGTATGTATCACTTTGACCCTGTTTTGAATTTAGAAAACCCATAATAATGCAAAATTTGTGCACCAAATTCATCTATTAAAGATATGAATGTTGTACAATCATTCTTCCACAGAAAATCAACAGTTCAAATACGTAGTAATAATTAAAAAATATATAAATAAATATTGCCATGACATTTAATGTCCATAATGACTGTATGTAAACTTCTGACCACAACTGTATATCTATACCCAGATATCTGTAAAGCTGCTTTCCGGTTAATTTCCATTGAACTGTATTAATAGCTGGAGTAAAATATTGTACTTTTTTTAGTCCACTTATTTTAGTCCTGTAAAGTCTTCTTAGTAATTTTAAAATATGTCCTTGGGAAATGTTGATATTCCTAATGGCCTCATTTTTTCATTATGCCTTAACATAATGCATAGCTTAGATTATGTTACCTGCTTGTTGCTAAATTACTAACATTAGCCTGAACAAGGAGTCTTTTGGCATCTGTAATACTGTTGCCTTACACCGATGCCACCTGAAAGGCAGGCACTTCCTGTACTTGACATCCCACGTCATAATCACAAGCTCACGAGTTCCAATTGAAGGCAGCATTCATATTGTAATTTTTTTTTGTTTTTTGTTTTTTTTTTTGCTTTTTGTTTGTTCAAATTCACTGGCAACATGCAGTTTTTACAATTTAAGAGCCAAACCTGTGTGCTTTCCTTTAAACAAGCATGTTATTGCTGACTATGATCTGCCAATTCAAAATGACTAAATTGTGGAATATCCAAAACTTGAAACATATCCTGGGATCAATTCATGCTCTCCGAACCCTGCAGGACTGATCATTATGCTAAATAATGAAAGTATGCAGACTGGAGGAGTATTAAAGTAAGTGGTTTGGAAATTTGCTCTGGAATGACAGGAACTTTTTCTTTTCTTTTTTTTTTTTTTTTCCTCTCTGTTTATGATTTCTCTGAGTTCAGAGCAGATGGCAGCATTAAATCCTAATGAAGACAAAAAAGGCTGATATTAAAACGGCACTGCCTGTTCATGTGTCAAAGTACCTCAATAAGTTTCCCAGCAAGAGATCAGATGCATCAAACACAGCAGGGTAAATATTAATA
>JAOVYU010000032.1:5879179-5894530 GCA_025674565.1 Synodontis membranacea | reverse complement strand
CCCTTGACATTTTATACATCGCGATCGTCACTGTCATCCAAACACGGTGGACATTGTCATCATTGGTGCACATAATTACTGACTCAAGCATTGTAACTCTACAAATCTACAAAAGACAGAAACGTCAATGGCAACACACCCTGTCTTCTTTTTCAAAATAAAGACGTGGCGTTCTTGTATCCACAAATGTGGTATTTTTTTCCATGAATGAGTGTTTTACTCTTTTATTAAACCCTTCTTTAAAAATCACGGCCATCTGGAGCCGTCACGGTGAAGTAGACGCAGGCCCGTCGGCGGGCGGGATGGGGTTCGGTTACACTGCCGGTGGTTGTTATGGTTACCATTCATAAGTTCCCAGCACATTGATACACTATACAAAGTTTTATATATAAAAAGTCAGCCAATCAGATAAGAGTATTTCCCCACGATACAAGATACTTGTAACTGTTGTCACTTGTGCTAAAATGGCTAATGACCGTCCTTGATCTTTCCTATGGCTGAAAACGTATAAAAGTCCTAACCCTGGAGACTCCTTCAATCGATCACGTCAACAAGTTGTCATCTATTTATTATAACCATTACTGTTTTGTTTTTTTTTGTTTTTTTTTGCCATACAGCTCCATGTGAATTAGCTGTAACCATGGAAACAATCATGTATTAGAATGGCACTATTGTCAGACTTGCTATTATAGGAAAGTAGCCAACACCTTTCGACCAATCCGAATCTTGGATTCAAGGGCACAGCGATATAAGATTATGCAGCGACCCATAAGCAGTTTGGAAATGATGTAATTTTGGAAAAACGACATCCTTTTATTGAATGTGCCGCTGTGTTTTTGTGTTGTGCTGTGTTGCAGGTCAGAGTGACTCAGCCAACTCAGACTCGTGTGTGTCTCAGGAGTGTGTCGAAGGATCAGAGTGCATCTCTGTAGTAACCCCACACCTACTGTCAGCTGTGTGTGGATTACTAACCAACCTGCTGTGTGTTCTGCCTGAGTTTACACACACTGCACTTCGAGAGAACCACATCCTGCAGGGCCTGCTCAGGTCTACACACACGCACACACACGCACACAAGTGCACGTTTTTATTTTCTCACATTTCAAACACTAATACAACAATATATTATCACTAAGCTATTGGTCTACAACATTTTTTCCCAACCATTTTTGTGCCACGGAACATTTTTCACACTGGAAAAAGCGCACGGCACACCTGACGATCGCCGGTGGGGGGGTGGGGGGCCTGAGATCTGAACCCACCAGACGCCCACACACCTTGCACAGTGTGTGTATGTGTGCGTGTTTGTGTGTGTGCGCGCAAACTAATGTGAAACCTATTTAGAGACAATTACCTGTGTATTAGGAGTGACAGGGGAGAGTGTACTACTGTATGCTAAATTGTACTTGCTTTTAACTATGTGAGTTGACTGCCGCCTCACTTGTGTACGTCCTCAGAAATAACACTGCGCGCCCACGTGGTGCAATACCAAAATAAACAGTAGGGGCAGTATACCAATCTGACTAACCAAACTATCAGTGTGTCTCAAATCGCATACTCGTGTAGGCATTGAGTACTAACGCTGACCAGTTTTCCTTTAACATTTAGTATTTCAGTTTTAAAAACCTCTCATGTTGCCTTTAGACCAATACCAGTCTTCTAGATTTTCTAGATTACTAAATGCTTTCGACTGTTAGACTGTCAGAGCTTTCGATTTGAGACGCTGCTCATGACAACAGTCACGTCAAGTGTTCTAACGATAACAAGTGTATTAGCTGTTATTCTTGTTCAGTCTTCTGATTCGAATCGACCTGAATCGAGGTGTTATCACTGCCACCATGCCGTGCTACAACCAACCCCACGCATGTTTATGATGTCTGGTTAAGGGACAAATGTACTTAAAATATTAATTTACAAAAAGAAAATCGTGACAACGGACCCCACTCTCCCCTGCACGAGTGAAATAAATGAAAAATGAACCCAGAGAACGGAGTTTCTTGTCCTTTGCAGTGGCAGGTTTTCTTTTCAGTGAAAGTGAGTGAAACTGAAAAGAGATGGCTTGAATGGAATCTGTTCCGAGTTTCAGAATCACACACGCAGACAGTGTCAGTGTCATTGGTTCACCTCTGCCAATTTTAACCATAAAAACATCCTGCATGCAATTTTTGTTCCCCTGAACGCGACAGAGACTCTGGTGAAGCAGAGGAAGTGTTGAGTGTTTCCGTGTTTGTCGTAGACGTGATATCAGTAGTTATTGAGTTGTGTAGCTGTATAATGGCTGTAGGAAAATGAGCCATTTTCCCCGGTCACATGGTCAGATCCCGATTCAGGATCTCCACATGTTGCTGTTACCCCAGTGAATCCAGATGGGATGGGATTGAGTGTAGATATGAGTGTGTAAGCACTTCTGCCTGAGTGTGTTAGTGTGAGCTGTGTTTATTGCAGTGTGTTGGATGCGGTGGAGATAGAGCGATGCCTGGCTGAGCTTAATATACCTGATCTCCTTCCTGCTGATGTGGAGGATGCCAGGAGCCAGGTGAGTGCTGTCTCTCTCTCTCTCTCTCACCCACACACACACACAGACTATTTTGAGCTTTGTGCTCTGTGATGTTTCAGCTTAATTGTGATATTATTGCAGCAACGCACAACATGATTATAACTTCATATAATTAACATGAACATGTTTCCTTAAATTCATCACTTGCTCTCTCTGTGCCTCTAATAGTCTCTCTCTCTCTCTCTCTCTCTCTCTCTCTCTCTCTCTCTCTCTCTCTCTCTCTCTATGTCTGTCTGTCTCCTCTCTCTCTCACTCTCGCTCTCTCTCTCAGGTGCAGAGTAGTGTGTGTTTCGTGCAGAGCGTGTATAAGCTGGTACAGGCTGATGTTGTGCTCAGTGAGGATCGTCTCTCCCAGCCAGAGCTCATTAAACCTTTGCTGGATAACCTCCTCTCCATCCTCACACTCTCTCACACACACCTCGGTAAATATCACCCAGCGCTTTCAGATTAATGCTCCTCAAAATGATCCCTATATGTTTCTATTTCAACCATCACACTTCTCATTTCTTCTTCTTCCTTTGTCATAGTCTTCTTCGTCCTCCTCCTCCCCTCCTCTTTTCCTTGCTTTGTCATCGTCATCCATCTTCACCTCCTCTGCCTCCTCATTTTTCTTGTTCTTCTTTTCCTCCTCCTTCTCCTCTTCTTCTTCTTCCTTTGTCATTGTCAACTTCCTCCTTCTTTCTTTGTCATAATCTTCGTCCTTCTCCTCATTTTTTCTACTTCTACTGCTTCTTCTTCTTCCTCCTCCTTTGTTATAGTCCATTCTCATATACATAGTTCATCCTCCTCCCTCTCCTTGTTCTACTTCCTCCTGCTCCTCCTCCTTCTCCTTCTTCTTCTTTTGTCATTGTCATCTTCCTCCTCCTTCACCTGCTTCTTCCTCCTTCTTTCTTTCACATAGTCTTTTTCTTCCTCCTCCTCCTCCTTCATCTTCTTCCTTTGTCATTGTCATCTTCCTCCTCTTTATTCTTCTTCTTCTTCTTTCTCCTTTTTTGTCATAGTCTTCATCCTCCTCCCTCTTCTTGTTCTCCTTCCTCCTCCTCCTCCTCCTTCCTTTGTCGGTCATCTTCCTTCTCCTCCTCTGTCTTCTTCCTCCTTCTTTCTTTGACATACTCTTCATCCTCCTCCTTCCTTTGTCAGTGTCATCTTCCTCCTCTTTATTCTTCTTCTTCTTCCTCCTTTTTTGTCATAGTCTTCTTCATCCTCCTCCCTCTACTTGTTCTCCTCCTCCTCCTCCTTCTCCTTCTTCTTCTTCTTCCTTCTTTCTTTGACATAGTCTTCTTCCTCCTCCTCCCTCTCCTTGTTCTCCTTCCTCCTCCTCCTCCTTCTTATTCCTTTGTCAGTCATCTTCTTCCTCCTTCTTTCTTTGACATAGTCCTCCTCCTCCTCCTCCTTCTTCTTCTTCTTCCTTTGTCAGTGTCATCTTCCTCCTCTTTATTCCTCTTTTTCCTCCTTTTTGCCGTTCTTCTTTATACTCCTCCCTCTCCTTGTTCTCCTCGTCTTCCTTCCTCCTTTTCCTTCTTCTTCCTCCTCCTTCTTTGTCTTCTTAATCCTCCTCCTACTTCATCTTCCTCCTTTATCATCTTCTTTCTTCTTCTCCTTTACCTTATTACATGAAATCTTCTATTTGCACAGCATCAGTCTGCTGAGTTATACAGCATAGCCAAGTTTGTAATGTCTCCTAATACTAGTGCCACCAACAACAACAACGACAACAACAATAATAATAATACATGTAATTGTTAGTGCATTTTGTTTAATTGAAGTGCTATGTAACTGAAAGCTGTGACAACAGAAAGAGGATCTATTTAGTTGTTTTGTTTTTTTTTGCCTCTCAAATTCTTAGCCTAATGAATGTGTTTATCTGTTCGCCTTTAGATGTGCAAACCCAGAATGCATTGCTACAAACCTGGACAGATGTGTTTACGCTGCTGGCGAGTCTGCTGCGCAGGAACTACCCTGCATGTGGCCCACATGTGTGCGGGACTCTGGGGAAACGCTGGCAGCGCTTCTCAGGTGAGCAGAGTAGGGCAGGAAGGAGGGATGAGAGGATATATGATGTGTGATTAATGAGGGGAGGGAGCAAGGGATAGAGGAAAGAAAGGATGCAGGATCCTGAGGGGTTTAGGAAGTGAAGAGAGTGGTGAAAAGGGGAATGGAACAAGGGATGGTAAAGTGGAAGAGAGGAGGAATAATGCTGGAGGGGGGGAGAAGTGGGTCTAGGATGCAGAAGGGAGGAGAGAAAGTGATGAGGAGGAGGGAACAAGGGGATGCCCAAGAGGGAGTGATAAAACGAGGGATGCAGTTCTGCCGCTACAGATGGGAGGTGATGGTGAAAGAGGTGGAAACAAGGGATGAAGGATGAGTGGTGCTTGAACAAGGGAGATTTGATTCTATGATAAGGGGGGGGGGCAGGATGAAGGATGAGTACAGTGGAAAGAAAAGATGCAAAAAGAAGAGTGAAAGCAGTCTCAGAGGTACAGAGGAAAGAAAGGAGGACGATGGATAGATGAAAATGTGAAGGTGCTAAACGGAGAAGAGTGATTCAAAGATGGAACAAGCGGTGGATGAACAATGGAAGATAAGAAAGGACAGTGTGGTGAGCAGTGGAAATGAATGAGAGATATTAAAAGAGGGCTGGACCAAGAGAAGAAGAAAAAAAAATGCAAAAAGCAATGAAAGAGGAGAGGAAACAGGAGAGGCTTTCTTGGCACAGTGTAAAGATAAAAGAGAAAACTGAGAAATATTTCGGGGTGTGGAAGGAAGAGGAGAAGGAAATGAGGGATGAAAAAAGATGAAAAACATAAGCAGAGTGAGAAAAGTGGGGAGGGGACAAGGGAAGGAGTGTAGAGAGAGCTTCATCCTCTTCCTCCTTCTTTACCCTATTGTGTTTTTTTTTTTGTTTGTTTTTTTGCTATGATTCAGGAAGCAACAAGAACAACTCCAGAATAAGGGAAGGAGGAGTAGGAGAAAGAAAGGGGAAAGGGGATTGAATGATACCAAGGAGAAAGGCTGGAAGGTCTCATTGTGGGGCAAAGAGAGGAAAAAGAATAGAACAGAAGAGGTGATGATGAAATAGGGATGATGGATGAAACAGTGGCATGAAAGAAAGGACGTTTTGGGCAGGAAAAGAGGCTGAGCGGGAAGAGAAAGAAATTAAGAGATGACTGGAAGAAGAAAGAAGTGATGCAAAAAGAAAGACATAATAATAGGATGGAGAGTGATGAAAGAGAGGAGCGAGGGAAACAAGGGATGAGTTATGAACGAGTGACATGCAGTATATAGGAAAGAAATGGTGCAGAACGCGCGAGACAATGAGGCATGAACGGCCGATATGTAAGAGGAGAGGTTCAGTGGTACGAGGTATAAAATGATGATAAGGAAGGAGCGAGTGATAAAGGTGGGAGGGAAGACGGCTGCAGGAAGAGAGCGAGAAAATTCCGGAGACAGGAAGTGAGCAGAGCGATGAGAAGGATAAAGAATGGATGAGTGGCACGAAGAGAGCCGCAGGGCGCAGGAAGGGAGGACGAACTGATGAGAGAGAGGGCAGGGAGCGAGGGATGAGGGCTGAGTGAGTGACAGGAAGGGGGAAGCAGGAGAGGAAAGAAAGGGAGAGAGACAGCTTGTTATCTCTGGGTGGGTTGTGCTCCCGCTGTTTGTGACAGATTGGGATGGAGGGATGGAAAAGGAGGGAGAGAGAAGGAGAGATTTTTGCTCTGATGGATGTGTGTGATAGTCGTGGAGCAGGTGGGTGGGCTGAACACTCACCGCCTCGCCTCCAGCGCTCCTCTGACTTAACAGCTCGTTATTTTCCTTTTCACCGTCAGACAAAAAAAAAATAATAATAATAACGTGGATGTCGATGTCGTTCTAGAAGCACGTGATCAGTAAAATAAAAGATCCAGATTAGTTTGGTGTCATGGGGTTTGTATGGAAAACAGAAATCTACGTAAAGTAGTTAATAAATAAATGAATCAGCGTTACTTCTGTCACCGACCAATCAAAATCAAGAAGGGGCGGGACTTCTGACATCAACGCGTCAACGTTGATTCCCATGTTGAGAGCTCCTGCCGACGCCGGCACGCGATTTCTTTCCATCAATGTAGCCAACTGTAGCTAACCGTTCTAAAGTAAATAGAGGCTTGACATTCGCGGGAATGCTAGGTGTTTGTTACCTAGCAACAATAAGCACTCGAGAAAATGAGGCCGTGGATGCTGCCAGTGCAAAAAAAAACATGTCCGGATACCATGATTAAACATTATGTGATCTGTCATGTGATTAGGAAAAAAATTACTAATATGTATTTTAGTCCTGGGACAGTTTCACAGTTAATTCCCTTCATTCAGATACTTGTTTTTAAGCATGGTTTTCGAATTTCATATTTCGTTTACATACGCTCACCAGTCAGTTTAGTAGATACTCCTGAACACTTGCTCATTTATGCAGATATCCAACCAGCCAGTCATCAGAGGCACGTTGCATAAAGTCATGTAGAAGTGTACGAGTCACAAGTTTCCGTTAATGTTCACATCAAACATCAGAACGGGAAATCACTGTCTCACAGAATGAGCCAGACTGGAAATAAGACCGGGTGATTTCTGAGCCCCTGTCTGTAGCCTCAGGTTCCTGTTCTTTGCTGGCAGGAGACGAATCCAGTGTCGTCGTCTTCTGTTGTTGCAGCCAAGTTTTGTGCATGCTGAGATGCTTTTCTGCTCACCTCGGTTGCGATGAGCGATACCTTTCCTGGCAGCTCGAACCAATCTGGACATTTTCTTCTGACCTCCCTTCTCAATTAAGTGTTTCTACCCACAGAACGATCACTCACTCTTTTTTTTTGTTCGTCTGTTGTTCACACCATTCTGTCTAATCTCTAGAGACCGTTGTGTTCCAGGGAGATCAAGCAGTTTCTGAAATACTCACCAACATCCATGCCATGGATAAAAGCACAGAGATCACACTTTTCTGATTCATTCTGATATTTTATGTGAATGTTATCTTAAGCTCTTGACCTGCATTTGCATTTTTTTTTTTTTTTAATTCACGGCTGCCCAAACTAGAACTCATGAACTGGTGGATGTAAGGGTGTGTACGCCACGTGTAGGGGCATTCAGGGATCTTCACGCGTAGGTACAGCGGATGAATTATTTTTTTTTTATTCACGGCTGCCACTTGATTGGCTGATTAGATAACTGCATGAATGTACAGGTGTTCCTAATAAAGTGGACGAGTGCATGTATTAAACCAAAAAAGCACAGCCTTAATAACTCGATAAAGAAGTATGTGGTCATGCAGCGAGTGCGCGGCACTCGCTCGCACCTCAGCCTCTCACAACGCTCGAGCGCGACTTCCGTGGGCAAGGTCTGTGTAATCGAAACCTATGTTCTAAGTTTGTATTGAGATGCATATTTATGTTGCGCTCTTAAACTTGCTCTAAGTTTGGTCACAAGTACTGTGTAATCGAATCGAAACCTATGTTCTAAGTTTGTATTGAGATGCATATTTACGTCATGTCCTTACCTATGTTCTAAGTCGAAGTTTGTAGCCTCAAATCTAAGTTTATGTTTAAAGTTTGATGTTCGTATCCCAAGCCCAAACTCTGTCCTCAGGGCTATGTTTAGAGTGTATGTTCTGTGTGTCATCCTTAGCGATTTTGTAGAGTGTCTGTACTTTTTTATGTTTATTGTCTAGCCTAATCTTCATTCTTGTTCATCGCCTGCGTTGCTTAAAACCCCAGTCTATGTCTGATGCGTAGTGTCTTCTGCTTATGTCCGGTTTAAAGCCTGTGTTGTATATTTATGTTATGTGTTTTATGTTTCATGTTTAACGCCCTGCTGTCCTGTCGTATGTCTACTACAGTGTATGTGTATGTATAGTGTTTTTTGTGAATGTTCTGGATTGTAGCTTATATGGAATGTTTGGTCTCATTCTGCCCACCTGACTGTTTAGTGTTTGCATTTATCACAATAGTGTATTTGCCCAGTGTAAGTGTTTTCACGCCCGAGCGGTTGGCCAGCTTTCTCAGTTCATGTTTGTTTATGATTATTCACTTTGTCTACCTGTGTTTCAGTTTCCCTTTTACCTTAGTTCTGTATGCTACCTTATTTAAATAAATCTCTGTTAACTCTCTCTGTATGCCGTTCCCTGCGTTTGCGTCCACATTCACACATGCCCGTCACCTTCCTAGTGAGTCGTGACATATCTCTTCAGAAACTGGCATTCGACTCACCATGTTCAACAGAAGAAGTAGAAAAAAATGGATGCCTTGGTGTTCGTCTGTTGTAAGCATCAAGTTAGCCAGCTAACAGCAACGAGTGTAGTCAGTGTTATAGATTTAGCAAGGGTATATATATACTTGTATCTACAGTAGAACTCATTTAAAGCTGCTGTTACTGCTGATGCTGTGACGTCACTCCGTAGACTAGATCAAACTGGCAAGTAGGAATTCAACCTCCAGTTGTTGTAACAGTAGTGTTTCTACGTTTTGAAAGTTTCGAATCGAAACATAATTCTGTTGATTTTGGCCCATTTTCACTAACATGGTAATACCGTTGTGACCCATCGTTTTTGACCCACAATTTTAGATTAATATGTCTCCACAGTTTCCAGTTTACTTCTTCACCCACGATTGCAGTGATGAAAACGACCCGTCGATCGAATGATTACTGACTGCAGCCCATCTATACTAGCCTTCTCATACTGTCCTTATTTTCCGTCTTTGTCCTTTCTTTCCTTAGACACCATCCGTACGTGTGTGGAGCGGTGCGTTTCGGATCCGTCGCTCTACACAGTGTCCGCGCAGTTCCTGTGCGTGTTGTTTTCTGAAGAGGCAAAGAACAGAGGGACGGGTGAACAGAAATCAGCTTCTCTCTCCGCTGCTCTGAATTCCGAATCCGGACAGAAACTGTGTGAATTACTGCTGGAGGTAAAGCTGAGCTGTTCACTGAAATAAAGTCAAACACTGCAGTAGGGTCCAGGAAATGTTACAGCTTCAAGAATATGCATTTGTCCAGCAAGACGTAGTGTGTTCTAATAGAATAACTAAAATTACTCTATATTATCTAAGATAACTCTAATATTAGATATGAGTCACTATTAGAACACAATTAAAGGAATAGTCAGTGTTTTTGGTGGAAGTTAACTGTAGCTAGTTACCAAATGCAGCCCCGTCTTTAATTTTTCCCTCCCCAGTTACACCCACAGTACTTGTACACACAAGCTACCCAAACTAGAACTCATGAACTGGTGGATGTAAGGGTGTGTACGCCACGTGTAGGGGCATTCAGGGATCTTCACGCGTAGGTACAGCGGATGAATTTAATTTCCTTTCAGACTCTCATTGGCTGTTTCTCATCACTGTAGTTCGCAGAGGGGTTCACACTACATGATTCATCACCATGAAAATCAAACACCCTCGAAAGCGCCAAAACCTCTGTGGTCGTCCGAAGACAGGAAAGGTTGCATCGCTGAGCTGTTCCACTGTGGGGGCTAAACTACGCTAAAGTAGTCGCTGGGCTGTGAGGTGCCAAAATTAATAAGCGACTGGAAATTCTACCCAAATTTTAAGCGTTTTATATCTTTGTTTTAAGCTATACCTTTATGCATAACTTTTCACACATATTCAGTGGCATGGAAATAACGACTTTATGACATGAAACTAGATTACAGGTGCGTTGAGAACGTGATCCCACATTTCTTTTTTTTTTTCTTTTAGCAGTTTTTATTTTCTTACAGGTGATGGTATATGGTTCCACTGCCAGCATTCATCTTGAGTAACTGTTTTATACTGATCAAGGTTATTATTACTACTGACAAGAAGATTGTGTTTTTTAGTTGTTGTGGTTTTTTTGTTTTTTTTGTTTTTTTTTGTCAGTATGTCTGTAAACAGGATTGCACAAAACCTACCGAGTACCGGCCCGATTTCTGTGAAACTTGGTGGAAGGTTGTGACCTGGGCCAAGGAAGAACCTATTAACTTTTGGAGTGGATCTGTATCACGGGGTGGATCTAGGACTTTAGCAAATGTTGCGAGGTTCAGCAGTCTGCGCTCAACAAAGCCATATATTTTAAAATCCAGTAGAGGGCAGTACAGTTCAGTAGACAAAACAGAGCTTGTACTGATGTTACTTTCCCACCGGTCAGTCAGACTGGGTGCCAAAATATAGTGCAGTAATAGCTGCCTTTAGAAGGAGATACCGTTGAAACAATTTTAAAATTAAAGGCAGTCTTTATTTTGTGTGTTTTCTTGGCATTCAAGCTTTTGTTGTTGATTAATGGCAGGAAGCTCATAAGTAGCTAGGTTCATGCAGCCATCGTGTATCCAGACATATAAAGTGGCCGTGGTTTCAGATTTGCGCATCACCGGAGAGGCGACTGTCCGAGCGCCCTTCTAGTTAAAGTTTTTTAAAATTTTGACAAATAGAACAAACTAAGTTTGTTTAAATATTGTAGGCATGTATAAGCCATAACTGAGTGAGCAGTTGGGATTGGTCAGAATTCCTTCTGAAGTGGGCAGGAATGGGATTGAAAAAACAGGTTCTTGAGACGCCTCCTTGTCTTGATCAGACGGATGTTGTTGGTTTTTATCTGGAATCTGAAACCCTCAGAGTACACGTATGTTATGTAGGCTAAATCACTTTAAGGCAGTCAGTACGTTTTTGATTTTTATCAGTTTCCTGCACTCACATTAACCGAACGCCTACACAGGAAATTTTTCTCATGGAGAATATACAAAGCCTTCAATCATCGACGCAGAGAAGCCTCGAACTGCTTCCTTTGTTCTCGTTGTTCCATCACTGCATTGCTGTTAAAAACAGACCTTGTGCATTAGAATGGGGACAAGCTTTAATGGTCTAGATATCTTTCATTTAAACCTGCGTACTCAGCCAGGGTGAGGATGAGCACGGACGCTAAGCTCCTGTTAGAAATTCTGCTTCTTGATTGTGGTGCTGTTTATTTTTCATTTTTTTGGCCATCTGAAGAATGATGGAAAATAAGAAATATAAATATATCAGTGTTCTTGGTTGCGCATTCACACTTTTGCATCAACCTACAGAGCTTGTAACGTCTCCTTGCCATATTACATAAACCGTGATTGCAAAACACCTTCCTCGTTCGTGCTTTGATTGATCTCCTGTGGAAAGGCAGTTGCTAAATGTCACTAAACTTTCCATTCTGTTTCATCACACAGCAGTATGATACAACTCAGTTCCAGGACCCTCTTAAGAAGGTCACAGCTAAAGTCCTGATGCCTCTCCTTGCCTGCAGCTCTATCGCTCAGAGTTACGCCTGCAAAGGTGAGAAATCATCCTGTTGCATGTATAACAAGACGATAACCCATAATCTGAAGGTACACAAATCTAAAATGGCCCTTGTGTTGATAAAAATCCACCCAGTTCACCAACCTTCACTTGTTCATTCTAGTATTGAGCTCATTCTAGTATATAGGTAGTTTTATGGGAACTTGTTTTGAAGATTTCTATTGAATAATGTATTGCTTGATGTGCCGGCTTGCCAAAAAAAAAAAAAAAAAAAACCCAAAACATTAGACAAGAGGAAAAAAAAATTCACAGAAGCGCCTACACTTCTGCTCTTATCAAGAAATCCAGATTTAATGAAAATGCAAACCGAAACGTCCCAAAGCCTACGCACTCCTCTCCTTTCCCTGGGTAAACCTGTGTTGCATGGCCTTCATTTGCATATTGTATCATGACAGTCTCTTAAATTGGAACACACAGCAGTACACACCAGTTAAATCTGATGAGATTTTCAAGTGGCATGACTGGAATTTTTCACTGATAACTTCAGCAAATCTTCTTGGTGCTCAAATGAGGAGGGATATACTGTACTCAAAAAAAATAAAATAAAATAAAAGTTTTATTAATTGTTGCAGACTTTTTAAGCATTGAATGAAAGATTAAAACTGGTTTAAGCTATATACGACTCAACATTTGATGTGCTGTGTGTTCTGTCCTGCTTTTCTGCTCACCACAGTTGTATAGAGCGGTTAGTTACTGTAGCCTTTCTGTCAGCTCAGAACAGTCCGGATATACTTCTCTGACCTCTCTCATGAATAAGGTGTTTCCGCTTGAGGACCCAAAGCTCACTTGATGTTTCGTTTTATGTACCTTTATGTGCAAACCCTAGAAACAGTTGTTGGTTAAAATCAAGATCAACAGTTTCTGAAATATTCAGACCAGACTGCCTAGGACCAACAACAATGCCACGGTCAACCTATTTTAATGTCTGATGTGAACATTGAAGCAACATCTCAAGCCCGGAAGTTAAAGCGTGGTCGCAAATGGGTCTTCCAAATGGACAACAACCCCAAGCATACCTCCAAGGTTGTGGGAAATGGACAACTTAATCAAGGTACTGGAGTGGCCCTTGAGTGGAACTGAACTGAAAAAGCATGTGCAAGCAAGATGACCTACATACCTGACTCAGTTACAGTTTGAAACGATCCAAAATTCCCCCACCTTATTGTGGAAGGCTACCCAAAATCCAAATTAAAAGTGTATGTAAACTTCTGGCCCACTGGAAATGTGATGAAAGGATTAAATAAATAAATGTAATAAATAATCATCCCTACTGTTATTCTGACATGTCACATTCTTATAATAACAAACAATAAAAGAAAGTATTGGTCCTAAAATTTTCTAATATTAAATTTCAGAAATTGCGAGCAACTGAGTTTAAATATTATTTTGCCTTAAAGTGTATGTAAACTTTCGACTTCAGCTATATATATGATCTGTGCTTAAACTGTTAAAACAATCAGGGAATTTTTTTTTTTTTTCAGTCGTTTATTCAAACGGCCCTTATCAAACCTACTTTTAGGTTTGGAACTTTTTCAGAAACGTGACTGTATCTATACAAATGAGGCATCATCAATATCTATTTCATAAATATTCAGACCAGACTGCCTAGGACCAACAACAATGCCATGGTCAACCTATTTTAATGTCTGATGTGAACATTGAAGCAACATCTCAAGCCCGGAAGTTAAAGCGTGGTCGCAAATGGGTCTTCCAAATGGACAACAACCCCAAGCATACCTCCAAGGTTGTGGGAAATGGACAACTTAATCAAGGTACTGGAGTGGCCCTTGAGTGGAACTGAACTGAAAAAGCATGTGCAAGCAAGATGACCTACATACCTGACTCAGTTACAGTTTGAAACGATCCAAAATTCCCCCACCTTATTGTGGAAGGCTACCCAAAATCCATCATCTAATTCATAAATCTTCATACTTAATAAAGGCAAAAATGTAGTCCTTGAATGATGTTAGAGTTGAACTTATTAATTCAACACCCGTTATATATTTATTAATCCAAGAAACTCTCTCTAGAGAGATTTTTTGTTTGTTTGTTTTGTTTTCTTTGTTTCTTTATTCAGTCAAGGAAGTACCATGCACTGTTCTTAATAATATTGTCCTATAAAAGTAAATTTCTCTGTAATATCTTTTGTAAGTAGAATGCAAGTTATTTATAATTGATTTTGAGAAAGGGACTTTTAAATCTGCAGTGTGGTTTGTTGGGTTTCCTCTGTATAAATGAAATCAGATACAGTCAGATACAGTTTTCAGTCTGAAGTTTAATTTCACTCATCATGGTCTTGAACGTTGTGGCAATTTTAGGCTTTATCTGGGGAAGAACGGTTGTTCAGCATACATATTTATTAGAAAAAGCTTGGGTCAAAAATACTTGGATTATTAATTCGGTGATGCTCAATGTTCTAAAATTTCGTTTAACCTGCCAAGGCCTCTTAACTTACTGTTAGTGATCATGGTGGATGTCAGATGATGACACGTGCAAGTTAATGGGAGGTGTATCAACTTCCAGCCAAGGTCTGGAAGATGACCCAAACTGTCACCCTCAGCTGAGTGGAAATTCATCCAGATGGTGAGGAACAACCCAGGAACCATCAAGGCTCAGTCCTGCCATTGACTGGAGGCTGCTGGAACACTGTTTACAGTCAAATGAGAAGTAATCCAACCTGGACTGAGAGGCTACCTTCCAAGAAAGAAGCCCTTGCTCCAAAATCGACACCTTCAAGCTCAAATAAAGCTTGCAGCTGACCACAAAAAAAAAAGCCTTCTGGAAGAAGGTTTTATGGTCAGATGAGACAAAGACTGAGTTTGGCCACAGTGACAAGAGGTACAAAGGAACGCTGTACCAGTTGTTAAGCATCGTGGTGGTAGTATCATGCTCTGGGGCTGTTTTGCTGCCAGTGGAACACAGAGTGGGTGGAATAATCAAGAACATATTGACTTTTATTTCAGGAAACAAGGATTTCAGGCATGTAGTGGGTGGAACTGTGAATAATGCAGTGGTTACAACTGGCTAAAGATTGTGAAATAAAAATTTTTCTGTTGAGATTTATGTATTTTATTACTACTGTCTAGCAACTCTTGAGAGAAAACGTTAAAATGTGAATTATCTGAGAAAAGTTAACAACTCTGACTTGTTTTGTCTCTGAGGAAGCGCTTCATTAGGGGAGTAAAAATGCACATCACACATTACTGTGCTTAATCTAGGCTGGACTTAAGTTGCTAACAAGAGAGTTTCATCGCAAACTGATAAATGCCTTTTGTTCCGTGTTACTATCTGACTCCTTCTTTTGCTTTGTCTCCAGCGGGTCTTATGGACGGCTGTATGGAACAGATGAAGCAGATCCACTCACAGCTTCACCTGGAGTCTGTAAGGCCAGGCAAAACGGGGCACAGGAAGAAGGTAACCAGGTCACCTGTATGTGTGTGTGTGTGTGTGTGTGTGTGTGTGTGTGTGTGTGTGTGT
>JAOVYU010000032.1:5848087-5860017 GCA_025674565.1 Synodontis membranacea | reverse complement strand
CTACAGTCCATACGTACAGTCATTTTCATTTTAATTGTAATACAGGGGTGTATAATTGACTCAGACAACCGAGCGCGTGCTGTATCATTTTCACTGTCTTGATCAACTTTTTTAATGAATATACTGTATTGGATAAAACCGCGATAGAGTGAAGCCGCGAAATTCGAGTTTTTATACAATAATGGTATCTACAGTATCTGTTAACTTTAAAATGGTAAAATTACAAGTTCAAGCCAAGGGTAAAGACCTAGGTCCACGTTACATAATGTTCTCATGACAGGGTAACTGAAGACTCGTATACTGTAATACCGTCTTCTTTTATGTTAGGAAGAGAAGTCACGAGCAGGTTTATCACTGTAACAGGTTATCACTGTGATTGATTATATTTTTCTAACCCTGTAGACAAGCGTGGATATTTC
This sequence comes from Synodontis membranacea, assembly GCA_025674565.1. Taxonomy (NCBI): domain Eukaryota; kingdom Metazoa; phylum Chordata; class Actinopteri; order Siluriformes; family Mochokidae; genus Synodontis; species Synodontis membranacea. The sequence goes on along the minus strand of JAOVYU010000032.1, from coordinate 5,859,598 downwards.
AAGCTCTGTAAATACAGTACGGAGTACTAGAGCGTCAACGCCTTGAGATGTTAATTCGATTATTTCTTTCCTCTTTCTTCCCTGCAGACACCAGCACTGTCCCCTACCCCAATCCCGACACCCAGCAACTCCTCGTCTCAGAAAGCAAAGACGTGACCATCAGCTGTAGTCATGACGGCATCGTGTATGAGGTCAGCGTGGAGAGGATGGAGGGGATGGACAGAGGGAGCAGTGTGTTAGCGGTGTGCAAGCGGAAAGCTGATGGCGTGGAGCTCAGCGAGTATCTGAACCGAGGCAACGTGAACTGCAGCGACGAGATGGAGATGAAGCTGCACTTGAACAACGTGAGCCAAGACGATGGCGGGATTTATCGCTGTAACTTCAGCACAGACGCCGGGTTTTCTACCAGCCTTATCCTGCTCGCAGTCTTCAACAGTCCCAAAGGTTTACAACTGCACAACACTATTACGTTACATGAACATGAACGTGGTCCGTCGGTGTTGAGTGTCTGATGTTCCTTTCTTCAGTTCTAAAGTAAACTTTACAAGTCAAAATATATTATCGTCAGCTTTGGAATTTTAGACGCTACACTATACGCTATACCCCAGTTTGGCTTCAAGATGGCCACTATGAAAGGTTATAGCTACGGGATATCCTTTTTACTTTTAACACTGTGTCTCAGATCATCAGCGGATCTCTTTGAGACAAAGTAGCGGAAAGCATTGTCGCCCCAGGGCAAGAAGGTCCTGGGTTTGTTCCCCTGGTCGATCAGGGCACCTTTCTGTGCAGAGTTTGCGTGTGCCTGTGTGGGTTTCCTCCGGGTACTCCAGTTTCCAACTACGTCTACTTTAAATTGCCCATTGGTGTGGATATGAGTGTGTGTCGTTGTTCGCCTCTGTGTTGGCCCTGCGATGGACAGGCGACCTGTTCCCGTAAGCCCGTAGTCAGCTGAGATTGGCTCAAGCTTCTCTGTGACCCACAGTGGATAAGTAATATAGAAAATGAGTGTGAGAGTATTTGAGCCACCATTGTTATAGTTGCTAGAACGTATGTTCTCTTCGGGCTGCACTCAGTGTTGTGTTGTGTGCATGTAGTGAGGATTTAACACCGATATTACACACGCCAGCATTCGGAACCCAGACAGAAACTAGTGCTTTGCGGAAGTTTCGGTTGCAGAAGAAAGAAAAAAAAAAAAAACAGGAGATGAGCCAATTGAGACATGAATCTGGAATGATTGACAGTTGTGTAAGTGTTTTGAACCTCGTCATATTGGCTAATATTTATGGAAACCTCCCATGTCACACCTCTCACGACCTATCGACTTTCCCTGCCTGGAAGATGTGCTGACTCGCTGACTCGCTTTCCCTCAGGGTAAAAGGAGAACATCTTGAGTTCATTAATGTGAAACTAAATCGGTCAGTGTGTGTGTACTGTATTACTTGGCTAATGTTAGACACAGTTGTAGTCGGAAACCTGCATTGCAATCGTCATGGGCATGAATGCCGTGCAATGTTGGGCTGTTAATGATTTGTTAATTTGAAATGTCCTTTTTTCTGGGAAAGAATGATCGTGCAACATCTTTAATAGAGGAGAGGAAAAAAAAAAAAAACAACAATTCCGAGAATTTGGTGCACAAGTTTTCATTTATTTTGGATTTTCTGAAATCATCACACACTATATATGCACATTATATATGCAGAGTCAAAATATACATACATCCACTTAAATTATTAATTCAGTGGTGCTGAAAGTTCCAGAACCACTTTTTACATGCTACGCTCTCTTACTGTAACTTCCTGTTAGTGATCGTGACTGACTACAGCTGGTAGCTTCTCTATTCTAACGTAAACATCTGTTTGACAAAGTACAAGTTAATGGGAGATGTAGCAACTTTGCCAAGGTTTGGAAGAAGACCCAAACTGTCATTCTCAACTGAGAGGAAATTGGGTTGTGATGGTCAGGAACAAGCCAGGGACCATCGAGGCACAGTCCTTGAACTGGAAGCTATTGGAACCATTGACCGAGAGGCTGCTGTCCAAGAAAGAAGCCCCTCGACACCTTCAAGCTCGACTAAAGTTTGCAGCTGAACACATGGACAAAGAAAAGCCTTCTGGAGGAAAGTTTTATGGTCGGATGAGACAAAGATTGAGTTATTTGGCCGTACCAAATGATTTTTATGTAGAGAGGAAAACTGTACTAACTGTTAAGCACGGTGGTGGTAGCATCGTGCTCTGGGGCTGTTTTGTTGCCAGTGGAACCGGTGCATTGCACAAAGTGGAGGGAATTCTTCGGAATTCTTCAGCATGACCTCAACCCATCGGCTAGACGGTTGACACGTTTAGATGTTCCAACTGGACAGTCACAAATTTAATTGAGCTCTACCGATTCTGCCAACAAGAGTGGTCATATATCCGAACAGCTTGTTGATGGCTACCAAAAGCATCTGGTCAAGGTGAAACCTCCCAAGGGACATTTAACCTGATATTATTTGTGCAGCATGTGCATTTTTGACCCTGAATGTATAATTTTGACCAAGAGTTTGAACTGCTTGAACAGTGCAAACGAAATCATTAAAAGCCCAATGTTGCCTTGAAATTCATGTTCACGGTATATGTAATATGTGATGCGTAAACTTCTGAATGCATGGTTAAATAGGCCTACACTGGAGTAGAAAATCCAACGTATTATAAATCACTTAAAATTTTTATGCTAATTAGAAAGTAAAAAAAAAAGCAGTCAGTGTTGCCTTAGAAGGTGGACTGTGTGTATACGCACACACACACACACACACAGTAAGCAATCAGGCAAGCAGCACTTCTACGGGCCACCGAAGACTAAACAACAGGCCTAATTTCACCTAGCGCACCTTTAACCTAAATCGCAAACCTCCGAATACAGCCTTTAGATTACGCGAGATTCGAGAGGGACCCTTCAGGTCCTTGTTTTCGAAATGACTGTGACTAAATTACAGGCCTCTGATGCGACATCTCTGGCTGCTTTCATTTCAGGACTCGGCGAAGCTCGGTACAGGTGGTATATTTACATCGGAGGAGGAGTAGCCGGCGCGCTCGTCCTGATGGCCGTCGCTGTTTTATTCATGTGGAGGAGCAGGTACATTATTGCACGCACTATATCATTCAGGAAAATTATCCACACAGAAAATATGCACACGCCTCCGTCGAGCAGCAGAAACGTGCTGCTGATGAGACGAGTCCGAGGAGAACGGCCAGGCTGCTTGGAGCCGACAGGAAGTCTAGAGTAACTCAGAAAAACACCACCTTACACCTGTGGTGAGCAGAAAAGCACGTCAGAGTGCACATGTCTGCTATACTATCAGAAGGCCATGTTAGGTTCCAGATTATAAAGAGACCAGGCGATGTTTTTCCTCTCGATATTGCGCCTGCGTGATTTTTATGCGATACGCGTCACGCTGCCTTCTGATTGGCTGATTGGATAATTGCGCAGAAAGGTAGTCATAATAGCCTTTCAAAATGCTATCCTGTGTTTTACTGATGTTTATGCTAATGTTGGTTGGGTTTTTTTTTTTTTTTTGGTGTAAACTTCAACTAGTACTCCACCTGCTACTACTATTATCATTAATAATGATTAGGATAAATTAAAAAAAAAAATCACAATAATTAGAAAGGTTAAGGAATTCTACGTTCACAAAGCAGCACTGTAGTCCATAAGTAAGTAAAACAGGTGCACATTTAAAAGCTAAGAGTGTTCTAATGATATCAGGTATCAGCAATTTGGTTCTTCAGCACATGTTAATCTGGTACCATTGGCGAGCAAAACACTGCAAGGAGGGACTGGGTTGCGAATTCGTGCGCGTCCAGGAAAGCGCTCGAATGTGAATTCGCTGTCAAATGACTTCACGATTACACGCTCTAACTGTTCGAATTTTGAATCCCGTCCTCCTCCTACGATAAAGCCCGAGTCACTCCTGTAGAGTTCGTCCGTTATCAGATGTCAACCCCCCCCGGGCTTCGGTCTAAATAATGCAGTGCACTTTAATATGTCTGCTCCAATGTTCTCGTCCTCTTTCTGCAGGAGGAAGGTGAGGAGACTGGAGTACAGGACCCAGTTACAAACCACCAAAAGACAGGTAAGATCCCTAAAATCGTTCGGCCTCGCCGAGCGTAATAGAGGAACGCGTCCCACTTAATTAACAGCATGTCACTGAATAAAGTGATACACCACTTTATATCACTTATATAAACTGTTGCGTATACACCATATGCACCAGGAGCCACATAGTGAATAATAATTGGACATATGATGTATACCAAAGACTATATGCTGCATAAGACGTAGACCTATTGTTAACGTCACTACGTTGTCTTAATTCATATTTGTGTTTTTTATGTCGTCTAAAGTCATTCCTTGGAGAAATGGCGCTAACAGCTGACAATGCACTGGACATGTAGTGTGTGAAGATGACTGTGTGTAAACAAGTGCACGGCACTTTGAAGTGATAATGATGAAGCTTCGTTTACAGTTAAGACAAGAAAACACACGCCAAGATAAACTGTGATAATATTTACCCCCCCCGCGAACAATTTAGATCAATCAATTCCATTCTTGTCCAGCTTGCTACAGTAAATGAGGCCCGGTGTAGCTAACACATTACCAAACTTTCCACCCTCCAACATAACACTTAGCAATGTTTCTTCCTAAATCCTTTCCATCCTCGGATTAGAAACTTCCTTACTTTCCCACAAATGCATTCCCAGACGTTACATTCTCGCTACTAGCTGCAGCATTGTCATTACTAACCAGTGTAACGTTTCTTTTTCCCCCCCCGTAGCATATTTACACTAATGAGCAAGGAGGAGTGTATGACAGGATGAAAAAGACGACGAGGAACCAACGAAAGAATAATCCGATATACGTCAACTTCCAAAACACGAGAGCGCAGAAGAAAGGAAAAAGATGACGCGCTTGGAGTTTACTCTGACGAGAACTGCATGAATGCGGGATGAACCCGTGACCTCGTTCGACCTCAGGGGTTCGAGTTTGATTGACAGGTGACGAGACCATACTGGCTTGGGTGAAGTAGGAAAGGAGGAAGAGCCACTGGGACATCTCTTGGCCACAGAAGGCCCATGAGAACATTAAAAAAATAATAATAACAATAATCCATATTGAAGACTATTTTGAAGAATGCACCTACAGATCGGATCAGTTGGAATAATTAAAGAGGAGAAAAAGGTGGCGAAATCTTTCGTAGGTAATACGTAATGTCCTGTCTCTGTAGTCTCCTTAGATTATCTTTGCACGTCTGTAATGTTTTCTAGAACGGCAGTGATTCAAATCGCAGGTTCACGTTACCGTTTCTATAGTAACACCATACACGGGGACTTTGTGGACGCTAATATACAGTAAACTGCTTAAAAACGCGTGTGGTTGTTGATATGGCGGCGTCTCCTGTGCGCGAGATGTTTCTTTAAAATTTATGGAAGGAGTCTCCAGTCTGAGGCGAAGCTGCAACTTTAAGTCTGAAGAAAAAAGGAGAGTTTCTCGGTTTGTCTTGGCTGAGGCTCGACGAAGGAACGGCGGAAGTGAGAACAGGAGCTAACTTGTCTCGCGGACTTTCCACAACTTTATAAATGTAGCTCCAAATGGAGAAATAAATAAAAACAACTCTAATCGTTGGCAAATTGCTGCGGTATAAGAAGAGTGCATCACTACAGGATGTGCTGCAGTAGGGTGTTGACCCAAATCATCGACGCTGATTTGCTTTCACGCCATCACGCCACGTGATCGTTTTCCTATAACACCACTCCCTTTGGTGTTTTATTCCATGCTTATCGTATAGCCCTGTTTCCCAGATGACTAGATGGATGTTTGGGTATTAATTACAGAAAGCTGGAAATAGATTTTCCCGTTAATCCTTCATGATGTCCCTTTCACTAAGGTGTTTTATTAATAAGACTAATGTTTTATCTTGTAAAGCGACCATTCGTGACTTTTTTTTTTTTTTGGTCAGAAAGAGTCCGTTTTAAGCTGCTCTTGCTTTTATATGTACAGAAATGGAGAAACAGTCTCTGAAGGTGAGCCCATGAGAGAACAACTGCTATCGGTGGATTACGGCGTCGTTGGCGGACTTTGTGTTAAGCTCAAGAAGAGTATTAATGACTTTAAAATCCTGGCTGTAATGTGGATGGTTTGGCTTTTAGGGATGATGCTGTGGATGGGAAAAGGAAAGAAAAAATAAATAAATAAATAAATAAATAAATAAATAAAGAAAGAAAGAAAGAAAGAAAGAAAGAAAGAAAGAAAGAGTACATGATGGACAAGTTTTGAAAAACTCTTGTAATAAAAGTGTTTTTGTTACCGCAAGGCTTTCTTTCGTTAATAAAAAATATGCATGAAGTCTTGCCAAGATCCACCCACTGTTCCTGTATCGCGCAACAGCTTCTTCCATACTATATAGTACACCAAAAAGGGTGGGGTGGGGTGTCTGAATACTCACTAGGCATTGAATGGTAGTCGAACGGAACCTGGATGATTTACTACATCTGTAGTATGACAATATACCACATTAGGCTTCCCTGTGCTCTGAATAACCAAAGATGAAGAATTCCCCAGGAAAAACAGAACGATACGGCGGACCAAGCAAAGTCGGTCGTTGCAGCATCTGAGCGGTGTCTCTGGCAATGTACTTATGTACATTTTAAACATTTCTGCCATTGCAGAGATGCATATATTTTTTACATTTTCTTGCCGTACATGGATACAATGGTGCTTGAAAGTTTGTGAACCCTATAGAATTGTCTACATTTCTGCTTAAATACGACCTGAAACATCATCAGATTTTCACACAAGTATTCAAAGTAGATAAAGAGAACCCGGTTAAATAAATGAGACAAAAATAATTCACTTGGTCATTTATTAATTGACACAAAATGATCCAATGTTACATTTGTCAGTGGCAAAAGCATGTGAACCTCTAGGATTAGCAGGTAATTTGAAGGTGAAATTAGAGTCAGGTGTTTTCAATCAATGGGATGACGATCAGGTGTGAGTGTGCGCCTTGTGTTTTTTAAAGAACACGGATCTATCAAAGTGGAAGTGTATCATGGCACGAACAAAGGAGATTACCGAGGACCTCAGAAAAAAGGGTTGTTGATGCTCATCTGGCTGGAAAAGGTTACAAAAGCAATGGTCCAATGGTCTTGCTACGTCACACACACACACACTAGGAGGAAAACATACTATCTACCTTCTTCCACAAACATGCACTCACAGAGGCAGACGATTGGCTAGGGTCACTCTGATCGACGAGCGGAATCAGAGTAATGTAACGCCATCCTTCCTACCCTGAGAGCGTTTCGTATTTTGTTTTGGTACAATCTGAAACTGAAATTGACTTAGGGTTAGGGTTAGTCCCAAATCCATTTCAGTTCCAGGTTTTAACACTAAAACAAAAAAAAAAAAAAAGTGAAAATTGCTTCAAGAGGAAGACGACAACAACATTGGACATTTAGCTAACAAGCTGAACAGGCCACAGTAGCACAAAGGGACTCTTTCTAGTGTTGGTGTCTGTGTCGTAATAAAAAATGTTCTTCGATTTTTCAAACCTGATCGTTAAAACAAGTCCTTCCGATTGACGGGCAGGGGGGAAAAAGCACACACTACAACTTTTATAGTGTATAAGATGTTTTTTATTTTCCTGTATGTAAAAGCTGACCTATGTGCATGACCAGTCACTCCACGTACAGTATGTGTATGAACAGATCAGCGTAAGAAGGAGATGATCAACAGAAGCAGCTACATCCTCCGTACCTCAAAACAGCAAACACATTTACAACATGATAACGACAACAGTGACGCCCGCTGTTCACGCTAGCAATCAAGTCGCTGACGTCACTATGGGGTTGAGAACGTGGGCGTGGCCTAACCGGTATGTTAGCTGTCATAAAAAAAAAAAGAGCTGAACGTGTAGAATTTATAGTCCGTGTAGTAATCTAGAAATAAAATCCAGAAGACAGAAGAGTGGTAATCAAATTTAATAAAAGCCAGAACTTCAGAACAGAAGATACTTTTGGAAAATTTAATTCAACAGAGAAAAAAAAAAGCGAGATTGTTAAGGAAATAACTGTTTATATTTGTAATAAGTGATAACAGGATGCTCAGCAACATTAAAGGGGCCGGCTGAACCTTCCCAGAATCCTCTAGGTCAGCGGTCCGCAAACTTTCTTGTACCATGGACCAGTTTCATGCATGACAATTTTTCATAGAGGCATGGGGTTTCGCGTAGCAGGTGTGGAGCTTGTGTATCACCTGTTGCGATGAACCCGTAACTTAGATAGGAATCTTGGTATTTTCATTAAAATGCAGCTTTCTTTTTGCTGGCAGTCCCGTTCTGGCCCTTCTGCTGTCCCATCGTTTGCTCGTTAGTTCCCGAAAAAGCTCTCCAGTGAATTTTGTTTTTGGGAAATTTTTTTTTAAGGGTTAGCTTGTGGCGCTGATGCGTGAAACGGCGTGCCAGAGTCAAGTGCGGTAGTGAGGCGAGGGCGGAGACAGACGTTTTTCAAAATAAGATCCAGAAGACTAATGAAAGAAAAATAACCATAATTTTAACCACGAAATGTTCTCCTTGCGGCCCGGTACCAAATGATCCATGGACCGGGGGTTGGGGACCTCTGCTCTAGGTCATGTATTGATGTGCCATTTTGGATGCCATCGATTTGTAGGTAGCAGCTAGTGCCGTAGTTCTCGAGACTGGTCTTGGTCTCGAGACCAATTTTTTGTGGTCTCGGTCTTGTCTTGGTCTCGACTCTATTTGGTCTCAGTCTTGTCTTGGTCTCGGACATAGCGGCCTCGATGGGATGGGGAAAAAAAAAAGAGAAAACAGTGCATCCTCACAGAACAGTATCATCATTTATTACGCGCCTCAGTTCAGATGCAACCAGTCAGATGCATCTATTTTAAAAACGTTACGTTGTATACATTTTCTCAACGGACACTGCCAGCGCTTCACAGTCCACATCATACACATCGCATCATAGCGAAGTCGGCAAAGAAATGTCCGAAAATGTCCATCAAGTCAGCAGTAATTAACTTTGGCTTTACAGAGCACAAAGAGTTATTTGCAAAACGTCCCACAAAAAGAAACATTCTGCTGTATGGCGATTTTGTCGAACCACCTTGACGGAGACTTCTGGGACAACGTCTACATTCACCAGGCATCCGGAGAGAAAGCACCATGAAAGGTAAGATAACTAACTACAAGATCGTTGACTAGCATTTCTTGTCGTCAAACTATGAGGAAAAACTCCTAAATCTGATAAAGAATATCGTGTATGCACGCATAGTACAGTCGTTTGTTCAGGGGGAGATCTTTTGGGGGTTTTTTTTCCCATCAGGCCTCGTACTGTAACTGTGACAAATCTGGAAGATTTTAAATGACAGACATATGGACAATATAATTGAAAAGATAACATGAATTTGATTTAACGAGTAATGACACTTTACAGCAATGCCTTTTTTCTCTACAGTTGATCTGAGTAATGTGATGTTGATTCTAGCCCTAGTCTGTTTTCGATCTTGGTCTTGGTCTTGACCAGCCTTGGTCTTGGTCTCGCCTTAGTGTGTCTTGGTATTGGTCTTGGTCTTGGTGCCCTCAAGTCTCGGCAATGTCTTGGTCTCGGTTTAGGCGGTCTTGACTACAACACTAGTAGCAGCGCACAGGATTCCAGGAAGGGTCAGCCCGCCCCTTTAAATATAGTCTCTAAACACGGTAATGAATAATTAAAGAAGCTCAACCGGCCACGCCCACAAGAGGCAAACCAGAGGTGACATCAGCAGCCCGCGAGCGTGAACGCAGACTTACAGTAGGTTTACTCAGCAGTTAATGACACTTTAAAGCTGACACAAGTAGACAGGTTACAGTTTGGAATAAAGGACAGTTTGGATAAAAAGGAAACTTAGTAAAAAATACACTTCAACAGCAAGTCGGAGTATTTTTCCGGGGGAGGCTGGGGGATCAGTAAAACAGGACATCTTTCAAACAAAGGTGGCCTTGTGTAAACACTTCTCTATTCCAATACTGCTTTCACCACGACCTTGTTGACTTGTTTTGCAGCACTAACAATACAGCAGGAGTGATTTCCTCGGAGAGTCGCACAACAGGTTGCACGATGTCCAATCCTCCCTTCGTGCCGCAAGAATGAAGCCTAATCTAAACACAGTCAGATGTGAACATTGTCTTTTATTGCTCTTGTTTGCGCTTAGGCTTCAGGTCAGGCTGCAGCAGTGCCTTCTAGATAAAGTTGCGTTTTCGAAAATCTACCCTTGAACTCATCGATTGAAATCCACTCAAGCTGAAACAACCTTTATGATGGATTCGAACAAGTCGATAAGGATGTCCGACTACCGGTATGAGAGAACAGGAAAAACCGTCCCACTGTCGCGCAGACATGCACCTTTAGGATTTATCTTTCACTTGGACACATGGATACAGTACACATACGTAAAATAATTGAAACGAATACATGCTAAAAGGTAGAAATGATGTACCCTTGACTTAGCTTTATCTCTGGCCTTGCATGTTCTTTTTCTTTGTGATGAAGAACAGAAACGTGAGAGCTCGGTATCACGTCACAAATCTCCACAATACACAAAGAGCAAAAACACATAAGTGCAAATCAGGCATGGGTTAAAAGTGCAGGGTGCAAAAATGACTTTTGTGGTCGTTGTTGTTGATTAGAGAGACTCTAAATGAACACTACTCTAGTGTGTGTGTGTGTGTGTGTGTGTGTGTGTGTGTGTGTGTTTGAAAATGAAAATGTACAGTATATGTACAAGCAATCTACCATATTTTGTGGACAAAATATCACCCTCTAAGTTTGGTCTCCTAAACAAAAATTCATATATATATATATACAGTATATATGTTACTTCAGCAGTCCTGAGCTACGAAAATTCCAATAAATCGGATTCCATATTAGACATTAAACCATTTGCAATTTTTTTTTTTTAAAAATACTGGAAAATACCCTCCAAATACCCCTAAACAGTGTCTGTTCATCATGATAAAGACCGCAGACGAGAAACATGCAGGTGTTTATAAACGCTCTCATATCAACTGACGCCCTCTTGAAGCCCCGCCCCCTTTCCCAATTCCACACTAGTAAAAGTTTGGCGGTGAATGTTTTGACTTCGCCAAAAAAAAAAAAAAAAAAAGATTAAATGAGTAGACAATCAATCTAACGCATTACAGACGATATTAATGCTGGTGCTAATTGGACGGAGATTTAAAAACGCAGTTTGCTGTCCTGCGCAGGTCAGCTCTCAGAGGCGCTCGAACAGTAGAGCAGCAGATCAATAATGCAGGACGCTGTTCGTCTTCAGAGTTGGCAGGTATGCGGTATTATAAAATTCCTTTTTTAATGTGGTTCTCTTATATTTTCTTTTATTAGCTGGTTAATAATAGGCAGTAAAAGCCCTTGGTAAATGGGAAGGCCTGTTTTATTTTTGCCCAATCTATTGAAGTGTCAGATC
>JAOVYU010000032.1:5772944-5785990 GCA_025674565.1 Synodontis membranacea | reverse complement strand
AGAAAGAAAGAAAGAAAGAAAGAAAGAAAGAAAGAAATCTATAGAGGAAGAAAGAGAAAAGATAGAAGAGACCAGGAAGGAAGGAAGGAAGGAAGGAAGGAAGGAATAGAAATATTATGTCAAAGAAAGAAAGAAAGAAAGAAAGAAAGATATCCATACAGGAAGGAAGGAGGAAATAAAAGATTTCAGATGAGCACGAATTAAGGAAGGAAGGAAAAGAAATAGCTTTGTCAAAGAAAGAAAGAAAGAAAGACAGCGCTAGTCACAGCAGCATGTATGCAGGAAGACAATAAGACGAATAGGGAGCTCAATCATGAATTCATCACAGTGAGTTTAATGAATGTAATGAATTTTACGTACTTTGTGCTGTTTAAAATGTAAAAATCAGGTCACTAACTTAGTTGGTTTGCAAAAGGAGAAGGATGAATTCAGAGGATGACATTTACATCAGAACAGCATTTCATTCACACATTTATAACTTATAACTTTATTAATCATTTATATGCACAGAGTTACATGTTTGATTTCTCCTGGTCTTATCTGAATTTTGTACATGTCCACAGCTCCTCAGGCTACTTCTGGGGGTTTACTTTGACCTGGAGACAGCACCATGTCTCTTTTACTTCATTTTAAAGTCCATCCACCATCTCTCTTTACTGATGATAAATAAATGTTGGAAATAAATGATGACATAACAAACATGAGTGATTCAGTCACTTAAACATCTGAGGATCTGGTGGATCTGAGATTTTTTTGTCCCAAATTCCAATTGATAATAGACTGGATTTCCATGCATGTCTCAAATGCATCTCCACAGATTATATGTAATCACATGTAGTCAGTATCAGGGTCACCAAATCTGCCAAAGGCAACTCAAACTGCTAGCCAATACCAATCAAAGCTTATCATGTTTATATTTCATTAAGTCCTTTCCTAATTAAATTGTCAGATGATCACATAAAACCTATAACCTTATGCTTACAGCACAATGCCTTCGTGCACTAAACCCTTTGGAACCCTTCGGAGAATTTCAACCGAAAATCTATTGGTTCAGGACCTGAAAAGTTGATTCCCACCTGAATCCAAAAGATAGTTGAATTTTCCGGTGTGATCAGTGGGCGTGTCATTACCGCGGAGAGGAAGCATAGTGAGAATGGAGAACGCAATCGAAATGGATAATCAGACAAATGACGCCAATAAGAGAACAAAAGCTCGCAGATAATCAACGTGATCTGCTATCTTGCTACTACAGGTTTCTTCCTTCGTGTGTTGAGCACCGCCCTCAGTCAATGACACATCCTTGATTGCAATCTTTCTGCTCAAAACTGATGGAAATGCGGACTGGTTCACTAGCTGACACCAGTGATCAAAGAACCCTGAATGTAACCAGCTCAAGAAGTCGTATACTGTAGAAGCCACAAATGGCGAATGCTTTTCACCTAGATTCATCAAGATCCAAAAAAATTCTAATTACTACAGATACACTACATGGCCAAAAGTATGTGCATACCTGACCAATTACACCCATATGCGCATGGCGAACATTCCATTCCAGAGCTAGTCCCCCTAGAAACAAGAGCACGAGTGAGGTCGGGTACTGATTGTTAGGCGTTGAGGCCTGGTGCGCAGCCGGTGTTTCATTTCATCCCAAAGATGTTCAAATCCACTCCGACCTTGGAAAACCGTGTCTTTATAAACTTCACTTTGTTCCCAGGGGCACTGCCATTGCTGAAACAGGTTTGGGCTTCTTAGTTCCAACAAAGGGAATTCTCACACCGTCTTATGGTCAGGTGTCCACAAACTTTTTTCCATATACAGTCTATGTCAAAAATAAGGAATTGGTGTGAGAATGATCAAACCAATTCACTGGCACAAATAATGCACATTCATGTAGTAACAAGCAAAGCTCAAGAACTGACCACATGTACAGTATAAGACGAGGCAATATACAGATTTAATAAACATAACGTTTGCAAAAATACCCAAGACATGGGCAAAAAATAAATAAAAAAACACCCAGCAGACGAGAAACATGCTATGTGTATCAGCGGCATATATGGCTGGTTCTAAAATCTGCAAACCTGACAAGGACGCTTTTCGTTATTTAAATTAAATAAGTACACCCACAGCTCAAATTTCCTTTTCACATGGACATGCAGCAATTCTGGGTCACCCTTTAATGTTCAAATGTTTTACAATGCATTTTTATCAAAAGCACTTCCCTTTACATGTAAACACTGCTTTCGCCCGTCACTTTAATGAAGTGCCTGCATTTCCGTTCCTTTGTGCTGCCAAGCCCTTGTGAGCGTGTTTCATTTCTGCTGTTTTTCAAGGGCCTGATTCATAATTAAATAGTGCACTACAGAGTGGGGGTTATTCAGTAAGCAGTCTTTGATATATTAGTGTGCAATCAGAGAGATACAGTCCATATTTAATAAAAAAAGAGAGAGAGAGAGAGAGAGAGAGAGAGAGAGAGAGAGAGAGAGAGAGAGAGAGCGAGACTGGGAGGACTGCACCTTTGAAATGCATTTATAAATGACAAAACATTCTAGTGGGCTAAAAAAAAAAAAAATCAGAGGGGGAAAAAAAAATCCTAGACATTAAACCAATCATGCTGCATTAATTTTATAGCAAGGGGCATGCCAAATAAGCGGTAAAATGTTTTTTATTAGAGATGCACCAGTACTGATGCTAGGATACTCATTTACTCATATTCATAAATATAATATTATATACAATCTGGCATTGATCAGAAATGGAAAAAAATTGTTCAGTGTTCATTGCTGCATCTTGCTCACGTTGGTCTTTCAAGATTTAAAAAACATCAATTGAGCAGCAGTACTGTGGAAGAAATGTCTTTTTGATGAGAGAAGTCAGAGAGGAATGGAATGACTAAGCACTCTTTACAACCGTGGTGAGCAGAAAAGCATCTCAGAACGTCCGCAAAACTTGAGTAGAATCAGGTTCTACTCCTGTCAGGGATCTGAGGAATAACTACAATAAGACGCATTTCCTATTGTCACTGAAAGGCCCTGTTATCCTCATTAAAACACAAGGGGCCTAAATTCACTCCATCCAAACTAACACCCATGCATTTTGTGTGTTTTTCTCCTCCGCACTCCAGAGCCACTTCATTTAAATGCTAAGTAGTTTTTTTTTTTGTTTTTTTTTTTACTGTAACAAATTGTTTATCTGCACACATACCCCAACAGCTAAAAAAAAAAACCCGTCTCTAGGGAGCATGTAGGGCACACTAACCTTTAGCGAGGAACATTAGTTAAAATGTCAAAAATGAGGCAGGAGCTGCACACGCACACAGGGACGCTACAAAAATAGCAGGGAAATAATGTCAAAACACAAATGTAGGTCAATATTGGGGTTTCTCAGTGTTTGGCTGCAACAGCATGCAAACACGTCCTTGTTTTAAAGAAAGGACATTCATTGACTTTTTTTTCCCCCCAAAAGCAAAATTAGCAGAACCTTCCAGAAAGCTTGTGCTTTTTTTTTTTTTTTTTCCCATCCACTGCCAGGTCAGGACCGAACCTGTTTTTATTAACACTTGCCCAGTAATCGAATTTATTAATGTAATCAATTCTTAGATTTACAGTAATAATACAGAAATGATTACCACTGTTCTGATGTCACTGCAGCGTAACCATGATGACACTCTAAGTGGAAAATAAGTTCAAGCTGCTGGAAAATAAAGTATGCTGATGAGCCGAGTTCCATCAGCTCCCCAGCTGTGGCTACAAGCAGAAATGCAAATCAGATTATCCTACAGAGCAGTTTTTTTTTTGTTTTTTTTTTTTTTCATTATGGCTTTGCACAGCAACATTTAACTAGAGTCCATGCTTCTCTGAATTGGGTCTGGCGACGCCCCAGGGCAGAATCACACTAAGCTCCTATTGAGCATCGACTTCTGAGAGGCCAAATCGCCCTGACAGCATTATGGATTTTCGAGAAGCTGTTAACTTAGTGAGGAGATCAGGTGCTTAACGAACTGCAATTAACAAACAACTGCAAAGCTCCCATATGCTCGACTCCCACACTCAAGCCTCCTATAATCTTACTCGCATAGAGAAAAGACATTCCGTACGTATACGGAATATCTGTACTCTATATGGTCAAGCGTTTGTGGACGCCTGACCATGACACCCATATGTGGGTCTTCCCAAATCTGTTGTCACGAAGGTTCTAAGTAAACAGTTGTCTAGAATTTCCCTTTGCTGAAAGTAATCCAGCATGACAATGCCCCATGCACAAAGCGTATACATGTAGACCTGGTTAACCAAGGTTAGAGTGGAAAAAAACACAAGTGTCCTTCACAGAGCCCTAACCTGAACCTCACCGAACACATTCAGTACAAATTGGAACGACAACCGCTCACTTGACATCAGTGCCTGACCACTCTTGTGGCTGAATGTGCACAAATCCGCAAAGCTACACTCCAAAATCTAGGGAAGAGCATTCCGAGAAGGGTGGAGGCTACCAGGAGCAATCAAGGCCAGCTCTGTGTTAATGCCTATGGGGTAATGGTCATGAATCCACATACTTTTGGCCATATAATGTAAGTTGTGGTTGTTTTTAAATAATAGATTTGGGGAAGATTTTATTTTTTTTATAATTTTTTTAAATGATTGACAGAATTTTGTCTTGACTTGTTTTGACAGATCCTTGGTCTTCAGGGTGCTGTTTGTTTAGGTATGTCCTCTAACAAACTCTAGAGTCTTCCAGAAAAAAAAAAAGTGTACAGTATTTATACTGTGGTCATCTGGCACTGAAATCAGATCTAAGATCCAATAACCAGATCTAGATCTAAAATAGAAAGCAGTGGGGGTAAAAACTTATGCAATCACAAGTTGTACATTTTTTTAATCACTAAATAATGCACATGTATGACATATAACCCTGATAAGGTCAGTTTCAATTAAAGGTTAAACACTACAAAAAAAATGGAAATTTTTCCAGGTTGGGGGTGAATACTTACGCAAGGCACTGAGTGCTTATAGCAGTGACTTCATAAATGCTCGTCAATATTACAATATAATATTGATATCATAATATATTACATGATGGTGCACGTTTCTGAGATATTGCATGTACCTATTAAAAACCTTTTTTTATTAGAACTGATTACAAATTTTTTGCACTGCTATAGCAGTCTTTTCCTGGCAGTTTGTTAGCAAATCTATATATCCTGATACACATTTTGCACTGGAGAAATTTCTTCAAGCTGTAGCTCTTGGAACTACGGAAACAGGGTTGGAAATTTTGGTCAAAAGTTCGCACTGAATGCCAGTGCTACGTGTGAATTAATGCCGTAGGTAAAGGAAAACAGAAGAGCAGAAGAGCAGCTGTTCTTCAGGTGACTGAGAATGTCAAGGCAGGACGTGATCAGACTGTCAGCAAGAACAGCCTGTCCACAACCACACTGAGGGATATTATAGTAGAATTGCAGTGCATAAACCCCTCATTACAAAGACGAATGCATATTTGAGAGTTCAGTGGTGCAAAAACCACAGGCATTGGTCTACAGAGAGGTGGTGGGGGGAAGTGATAGGGTCAGATGAGTCATCCTTCACCATATTCTCAACAAGTGTGTGAGTGCATGTGTGGCGTTCATCGTGAGAACGGTGCAGGCCTGAATGCTGTGTAGGGACATACTGACTGATGACCTTTGTAATATAATGAAATGTTTTCGTTGACGGGACCGGTCTCATCCACAATGACTCCGCCCCAAACACATGGCATGTGGGTTCAGTGAATGGCCTGATGAGCATGAAAATGATGTAAATTATGTGTCATGGCCTTCACAGTCACCAGATCTCAACCCAATTGGACACCAGTAAGAGATCTGGAATGATATGTTAGACGGAACTCGCGATCACCATCATCAAAACATATGGTGAGAAGAAACCTTTTGGAAGGACAGTGTTTATTGTTATAGTACTGTTCCATAAATGTGTATAATCTATGTCAAGGTGCACTGAAGCTGTTCTGGGGACTTTCATATATACAAAGAGAGAGAGAGAGAGAGAGAGAGAGAGAGAAAGAGAGAGAGAGAGAGAGAGAGAGAGAGAGAGAGAGATATGAGAATGATAGCACGATAGAGCAAAGAGCAAAGAGTCAGTGAGGCAAAGAGAGAGAGAGAGAATGAGAGGGACAGTAAGGTACGGTTAAAAACACTACACAGGACAGACAATGAAAGGAAACAAGATCAGAAAGGGAAAAACTCAGACAGAACGATAGAGAAACAGAAGGAGAGAGATAGACAGAATAAGACAGAAAACAATATACCTGTAGGGACATAGAGAAAGCTAGAGGGTATGAGACAACTAGAAAATGAGAGCCAAGAGAAGGAATCGCTCAAAAAAAAAAACCCAAAAAAGGTAAGGGGTTGAGAGAATGAGAGAAAGAGCAAGATTAACCACCTTCAAACATTAAAATGAACCTATGACTGTCGAAAATTCAGTTTCTCATTATTTGCAACTTATAAATTGTACTACCTACTTTTGCTCTCCCCAGTGTTGAAAAATTAAATACATAAAAGTGCTTACACTTAAAGGGGGAGTCACCGATTGTGGCGAAAGACTTTGAACAGCCAAAAAAAAACCAAACAAAAATACACATATCCCTTCAGTGCTCCTTCAGAAGCTCCACCTACAAATTCATGGACGAGTATTTAAAATACAACAAGGCTGACAATGATACCCCTTCATCTCCCTCCTCCTCTTAACCCTGTCCTGTGATTGACTGGAATATGCCTCTGATGCTGATTGGCTGAAATAGTGCTGTGTGGCTTGGGTTCAAGCTACATTCTTTTTCCCCCATTTACAGCATATTGGATTAGAAGCAATGACTGCAGTTTTAGCATGAACACAGTTGTAATGTATTGGTATATAAACAACATCCACTTGTGAAATAAAACGGCGATGCGTTGTCACGGTTGTGAGGTGATCGTGTGAGTGAGGAGGAAGACACAATCCCAGAGATCACGAGAGAGAGAGACGTCCATGAACTCAAAGGTGGCGCTTAATACACAAACTGAGCATGACAGACAGAGGTGAAAAACCCAGAAAAGAAAACGCTCGGCGTGGCAATGCTTAATTCTAAGCGCAAAAGGAAACAGAAAGAGAGTCATTACGAAACATTGGACACCGAAATAAGTCCGTCATCGGCTGTCCTCCGATGCGAGTAGAGTCTAGTCGAGGTGAGTAGGGGATACCTGCGCTGAGCAGGGAGGCACGTGACGAATGCCGGTAAAGACAGGCGGAAACATGCGTGACAATAATCCAAAGCTATGCGCTGAGGCACGAGTCCAAACGTCTTTTAAAGCCCCTTGATTAGTGCTGATCAGACACAGGTGCTGTCCGTGCATGCACATATCGGCACGCTGTAGCGAACAGGTAGTGGAGAAGAGGGCGTGGTCAGAGCGTGCTGCGGACGCTCCGTAACAGTGCCCCCCGTTTAAGGACACTTTCTCTGGAACGCCCAATGGTGGCCGTCCCCGGCGTCCCACTGCCTGAAGGCTGCGGCTTGGCAGGGGAGGTAAGCTCCGGGGTGGGTTCCTTAGCTCCGCGTACAGAAGGAGAAGTGAAGCCGTGAGGGAGGCTTGAGGGGGAAATAGAGCCGGCCGCAAGGGCGGAGAATGGAGTGGAGCTCTCAGCGGAGCCAGAGGGGGGAGTGACACCCAGGGCGAAAGCAGAGGGGGGAGCGATGCCCCGAGTGAAGCAAGGGGTGACAGCGACGTCCGAAGCGGAGCTCGCAGGTGGAGGGAAGTAGAGTGATGGACGAGGCCGAGATGTGAGGCGCCACGATGTCCAGCGCCAGAGGAAGTGGTGGAGCGACGACGTAGCCCTCGGAGCCTGGGGGCGGGTAAGGTATGGGTGGGAATCATATAGGCTCTGCGGCTATGCGTCGAGTAGGCTTGGAGGTAGGAGCTGGAGGTAGAGCAGGTTCAGATGCACAGATTGGGGCTGCGGAGCAGTCTGCAAAACCCAGCGGCGGATCAAGGAAGTGGTCCAGGAGGCCCGGCAGAGGATCCCCGATGTGGTCCATAAAGCCCGGCAGCGGCTCCATGGCATAATCCACAAAGCCAGGTAGCAGATCCACGATGTAGTCCATAAAGCCAGGCAGCGGCTCCATGACGTAATCCACAAAACCTGGCAGCGGATCCACCACGTAATCCACCAAACCGGGCGGTGGGCCGGTCATGGGCCTGGACTCGGAGTCAGAGCTGGCATCAGTCAGTGAAGAAAGTGGAGGTGGAGGGAGGGTTGGAAGGCCGGTTGGAATGAGAGCTGGAGGAAGAAATTGAGGTGGAGATGGAGTTGGGGATGGAGGAAGAGGTAGAGTGGGATGAGGAGATGGGGTTGGGGAAGGAGATGGAAGGAGAGACAGAGGGAAAGATTGAGGGAGAGATGGAGGAAGAGATGGAGCTGAAAGAGGAGATGGAGATGGATTTG
Organism: Synodontis membranacea; assembly: GCA_025674565.1. Classification (NCBI taxonomy): domain Eukaryota; kingdom Metazoa; phylum Chordata; class Actinopteri; order Siluriformes; family Mochokidae; genus Synodontis; species Synodontis membranacea. The sequence goes on along the minus strand of JAOVYU010000032.1, from coordinate 5,777,525 downwards.
GAGGAAGAGGTAGAGTGGGATGAGGAGATGGAGTTGGATGAGGAGATTGATTTGGAGAAAGAGTTGGAGAAGGAGTCGGAGTTGGAGCTGAGAAAAGAACTGGAAAGAGAGCTGGGATTGGAAAAGGAGCTGGAATTGGAAAAAGAGCTGGAGAAGAAGTTATACACTGACACTGACTCAGGAGCTGTAGCCTCCAACTTGTGCCCTGGAGGGAGCTCCGGAGCGGTAGTGTTTTTCTTGGGCACTGAAGGGAACTCGTCGTTCTTGCCAGAGTAATAATCCAAGGCGGCTTCGTCCCCGTTGGCCTCGAAAAATTCCTCCAGCACCATGCCAAAGTCATCGGGGTACCACGAGTCTGTCTGGTTGGTGGCGATGAGATGCTCCGCGAATGGGCGCACTGGGCCTGTGAGCCAACGCAGCATGCACCACACCCAGATGTACTCCGACGGCTTGGGATCCAGCATGCTCTCCCGGAGCAGCCAGCACTCATACAGATAGATGAAAGGGTGATCGCTTACCCTGTCATAAAGCGCCAGCATAGGACAGTTCCATTTAAATAGAAGTAGGGAGGGCATGGAGTGAATAAAGCCATCTCTCTGATGTAGTGATCCCGCTGCGTCCATTTTGTGGGCGTAGCTTTCTGTCACAGTTGGGAGGTGCTCGCGTGAGTGAGGAGGCAGACACAATCGCAGAGATCATGAGAGAGACGTCCATGAACTCAAAGGTGGCGTTTAATACACAAACCGAGAATGACAAACAGAGGTGAAAAGGAAACATAAACGCGGGTATACTGACAGGGAGCAAAACCCGGAAAAGAAAAGGCCGCGGAGAAATGCTTGACGTGGCCATGCTTAATTCTAAGCCCAAAAGGAAACAGAAAGAGACTCATTACGAAACATCGGACGCCGAGATAAGTCCGTCATTGGCTGTCCTCCGATGCGAGTAGAGCTGAGGTGAGTAGAGTCAAGTCGAGGTGAGGTGAGGTGAGTAGGGGAGACCTTCGCTGAGCAGGGAGGTACGCGACGAACGCGGGTAAAGACAGGTGGAAACATGCGTGACAATAATCCAAAGCTACACGCTGAGGCACGAGTCCAAACGTCTTTTAAAGCCCTTGATTAGTGCTGATCAGACACAGGTCCTGTCCCGTGCCCACGCATATTGGCATGCTGTAGCGAACAGTTAGTGGAGAGGAGGGCATGGTTGAGCGCGCTGCGGACACTCCGTGACATGCGTGAATATTTCATATTGAACATTTCTCATCCTTTCCAGTTTACTATATGAAATAAATGCAGTATCGACGCCCAATACCAAGATGATCAATTCAGTGGATCATTAGCAATTCTGACTGCAATTCAAATCACCATTATGTCATTGAGCTCTGTGTAATAGGTACTTGTTTATTTTCTGTAAGTTTCCGGTTTCAGTGCTTAAGTTTCAGTTTAACAAGACAAGCTGTAGGTTTTTTTTTTTGGTCTGATTAAATTCAGTAGAGAGAAAAAAAAAAGAGAGGATGGTAAGGGAGTGACTGTTTAGAGCTGTTTTAATGTGAGGACAATAACAGGACCATACTTGATCCACAAATGGTCCATTAAATGTAACTACAAAGAGAAAGATGTACATGTCGTTCTTAGCTGTGGAATAACACACTCCTGTTATTGCTAGATAGTCACCTTCAGAGTGTAACTTCAGAGTGCTAAGGGTAATTCTGGGCTGTTTCACATTACCTCATAACTATATAGGATTCCATTGCAGTCTCGTACAAAAAACAAGCAATATTTTAAAAATTCTGACGAAACAAATGGTCTGTGTTTCCACTGAGTGATGTACTGCGAATAAAACTGGGTTTTTAAAAGCACTCTTTTTTTTTCCAGTAAGGTAGCCTTTCCATTTGTACTTGTCTTTACCTGTTACTTAAATGCAAAAAAAAAAAAAAAAAAGCGTTTCTATTTCAATTTCCAAAGTATCGCTTTATCAAATCGTTTGGAAAAAAAAAAACAAACAAACAAAAAAAAGTCTCATACGAGTGTAAAAAGTTAGTCAATTTTTTAGTTCACAATTTCAAATTGCGCATTAAGCAGGTTAAAGAAAACACAGTGATTGACTATTCCCTGTTTTCTTTTTATTCCAATATTTAGCACAATATTGGAAGCTATCGTCGAACAGCTTGACATTAGCTGAATATCCTCCTTTTTTTTATTTCTTTTCATGAAAGTCATATAAACCAAAAATAACATACAGTTGTGGTCAGAAGTTTACATACACTCATCAATGACATGAATGTCATGGCAATTTTATAAATAATTTTTTTATTATTAATGTGAACTTTTGTTTTTTTTTGCGGGGAAGAATGCTTGTACAATGTACATCGTTAATAGAAAAAAATACAAGAATTCGGTGCATAAGATTTAAATTGAGTTTTTAAAATGAGTTTTCTTAAATCAGCACACGGTCAAAACTATATATACAGGGTCAAAAATATACATACACCCATTTAGATTATTCAGTCAGTGGTGCTGAAAGTTCCAAAATGTCTTTTCATTTGCCAAGGCCAAGGCCTCATAACTTCCTGATATTGGTCATGCCTGAATACAGCTGGTAGCTTCTCTGTGCACAACATGAGAATGGGTTCGTTTTTACAAAGTACAAAGTTAATTTGAGGGGTAGCATCTTTGCCAAGGTCTGGAAGAGGACCTAAACGGTCACCTTCAGCTGAGAGGAATGGTCAGGAACAACCCAGGAACCAGCAAGGCACAGGAATGACATGAACTGGAAGCTGCTGGAACACTGCCTACAGTCAAGAGATGTTTATGTCACCATGGACTGAGAGGCTGCTGTCCAAGAAAAAAAACATCTTCTCCAAAATTGACACCTTCGACCTCGAAGAAAGTTTGCAGCTGACCACGTGGACAAATTAAAATCCTTCTGGAGGAAAGTTTTGTGGTCAGATGAGACAAAGATTTGAGACGTTGGCCACAATGACCAGAGGTACCGAGGAACACTGTACCAACTGTTAAGTATTGGTTGTCTTCATACGAGACAGAATGGCGACTGTGACTGGACTAAACCATTAAAAGTTTTAATTGGGGGAGGCTACAAGAAGGTTAGTAATAATGCTGCAGAAAAGATGCACTGCTGTTGGTGTTGTATATAAAACTAGTCTTTAGATTTGGTCTAAGTGTTGAAATCACAAATTCTTTAATCGAACCCAACAAAAATAAATAATTCAATGTTTTTGCCCTCCTGCCTGGTTATGCCTCATTAGAATTGTCCTTTTCTTGCTCTTTTAAATTTACCTTCAGTTCAGTTGACTCCTGGCTTTTATTTAGATTTTTGTTTACTCTTAGAAAACAGCAATTTGCACCCTGTTGTCCCAAATTGCCAGAGCAGCACAGCTGCCATTTGTAATTTGCATAAAGTTTGAACTTTTTTTTTTTTTTTTTTTTTTAAACAACGCTTATTCACACTCACTTATTCACAGGACTCCATTAATAATGAATGAGCATCCAAAAGAGACAGGATTTATTTAAACATGCCTCTCGCTCGTTAGTGAAACTGACCCAAGGACATATTCATGCCGGTGAATATGCCATCATGGGTTTTTTTTTTCCTTGCCCTGAAATTTTATTAAATAGCATTGCAGACTATAAATGTCTTCTATGCGTCCATCTGTGGCAAGAATATAGAGCATCCTCTTTTACAGCAGAGTAATGAAATGGACATTGAATATGGGTCAGGCTGGAGAAAGCTGCATAAAGCTGGATTAATATGACTAAGCTCGGTTTAGCCTCTGTAGATATCTGATACATTAAGATTTGCGCTGTTATAGTGGATTAAAAGGAGTTAATGTGATTGCTGCTGAATGGTTCAGAAATGAAAGATATGCAAGTTTGGAGACAAATTTGTAAACAAGCTTTTTATGTGTTTTGAGATTTTTTTTTTTTTATTGACTTCCTTCCAGCTCTTCTTACATGCACTACTCCTGATCATGCAGTAAATAATCAACACTAAGGCTCGGCACTACAATGATATGATATTAACATTATGATATAATGGCACCAGGAGGCACTTTTCTTTGGACGTCGGTGCTTTTAAATCTCCTTTGTTGCTTACTGTACCTGACTGGGATTTATCTTATTTGGTGTTGGACCAAAAGTAGTGAATTAATAAAGGCCTTGTTGGTGCCTTTCAACAAAACAAGAGCAAAGTGACAGACAGTGTAAAGTGTATGGTGTGATCTACTGTATGTTTGCCATGTCGTCCATCCCTAAGAAGCACTAACATGCAGGAAGTGTAGAAATGTGGGCTCCCATCAATTCAAGTGCTAATTCAACTTCACCTGTCTAAGACAATCAAAACTGATTATAATGAAATATAGAAACAGAAATTCAATTACTTACGCACGCATTTCAATTAGGGATTTCAATTTCATTTAGAGATCCACATAAACAGGCAAACAAATGGAAGGGAAGGGAAGGGAAGGGAAGGGAAGGGAAGGGAAGGGAAGGGAAAGGAAAGGAAAGGAAAGGAAAGGAAAGGAAAGGAAAGGAAAGGAAAGGAAAGGAAAGGAAAGGAAAGGAAAGG
>JAOVYU010000032.1:5746658-5760640 GCA_025674565.1 Synodontis membranacea | reverse complement strand
TATTATTATTATTATTATTATTATTATTATTATTATTATTATTATTATTGTTATTATTATTGTTGTTGTTGTTGTTGAGTTCTCACTATTACACTATAGAATTTTTATATAATAAATAAATAAATAAATTATTTTTTTTACCAATGAAACAGTAGCTTGAATAAAAGAAAAAAACATACAGTTGCCATGAGACATTTATATACATTCATCAAGGACATGGACGTCATGGCAATATTGGGCTTTCAGTCATTTCTGTTCTTTTTCTGGGGAAGAATGATTATACAACAAGCATGGTACAAGACTATTTTCAAATACCTGTCATTTGTTATATTGTGTTATAACTGATTGAGTGCATTGTGGACTTCATTCATCCATGGGTCTCATGTGTTGCATGCTGCAACCAAAGACCAGCCTTTAGAGGGCGACATTTCACTAAATTTATTCATAAACAAACCTGGCTATATGTTTGTTGAAAGGGATTTGAATAAAGTCACCTCTTTCTTTATTCAGTCTTATTTAATTAAGATTAAGGGGGGGGGGGGACTACTACTCAGTACATGGAATACTGACAACAAAGAACAAAAAAAGAAGACAACAGTATATAAGATGTATATGGCACCAGGGATGATTGGTACAGTATAAATGGTCTAGAAGGGCTAAGTAACTTCTCCACCCCAATAAGTGGATAATTTTGGGGAACGAAGTGCAACTCAAACACCAACAGTTGTACAACAAATACACAAAATAGTATGAAGAAGCAAGGCTGGGGCTGATTTCTTTCTAGGCCAGACTGTGGATTCATACAGCTTCCGGTGAGTCCAGCAATGAGTGAAACGCCTAATGCCCTAGAATTAATCTCCATTCAGGCAAATATTTTTCAGCACACTTTACTGACATATCCATAACACATTTATCCTACAACATTAGAATATCCCATTGATGAGATCCTATATAATGCATTATTCAGTCCTAATAGTTGCATTGTGAAGCTCTTGATAGACAAGATTTGTGACTCCCGTCTAATATCATGACCTGCTGTCACCGCATGTCACTGTATTCTATTTACACTGGAATATTCTGTATATCGCATCTACCAAAGAGATGCCAATGCGGTAAAATTAGCTGAATCTATTTGAATACAATGTAGTCATAATTTTTTAACTAATGAATCTAGATACATACCTGACATATTTTGTAGCGCATCCAGTCTGTTACCGTATGTACAACAGTGACACTTACGTCATTAACCAAATTCCAATCAAGTTAGGAATAGCATATTTAAAATACACTGTTACAGTGTACATACATTTTAAATGCTATTTTGTATGTTGTATTATGAATTATATTGTGTGCTATTTTCTAATATACTGTATAAAGCAAAACACGGCTTCTCTTTGAGCTGAGGAGTTTCCTTGAACGGATCATATGAACATGAAAAAAAAAATGGAAGGAAAGAAAAAAACATTGAAAGGTCAGCAGTGGTGGAAGTGGAAATTCAATTGACTTCCCATCATTAGTCTAAATTCTGGAGATCTAAACTGGAAAAAAAAAAAGCAGCCACACTAACTTGTGCTGTGTGTGTGTGTGTGTGTGTGTGTGTCTAGGATAGGAGCTTACCTAATAATCTGCTCTCTCTGCTGAGCTCAGGCCTGGATTTAGACCACACAGGTCCCTGAGGCTTTGTTAATACCAAGGGTCCCCATAACCTTCATAATCTTGGTATTCTGTGTTATTCAAAATATTACATTTCAGGCACTAATACGCAGGCATAATTATGGCATATGATTTATAAACAACATAGGCCAAAGGACACTGTCAAGGTTGGACATTTGCTTGAGTTATGCATTTAAAGATGATGTGAAACAGTACTACTTACTGTACGTTTTTGTAGCACGGAACTGAAAATAAGTAGATTAACACGAATGATTTCGCACAGGTTAAACTGACAGCATCACATGACATTGCATATAAAAGAAAGTTTAAAGCAGGGCCACATCAGCATTTTTTAAACCCCTTGAAGGGCCTAAATTAAAACCATAATTTTGTATTATTATCTATTCCACCACTTATTCTACCGCCTAGCTATAACAGAAACTATAAACAGCTGTATATATAAAACATTGTTTGGGCAGCTGTTCAGCACTGTGATGATGTTCGTAAAAATTCATTTAAAGTCACCATTATGAGTCCATATAAAAGCACCCGTCAAATAAATATCATGTTACGCTATTACGCAGGTTTTATTTGATTTGGTTGATTAAAGCAACAAATCTTACTGCTGTGTCACTCAAAAATGAACGTGCCACACTTTAAACTGAATTGTGCAGCACACAGTGATTTTATTTAGACTATTTCCTCAACCCGCTTGAAATTATTTTCCGGCCACTGCCAGCACCCGGCGCGTTTCAAAAACTGGGTCAGGTAGTTGAGGCACTTCTGTCCAATAGCAGACTGCAAGCATGTATTTATTTATTTATTTATTTTTCATTAAAGTCGGTCTAAGTCAGAAAGAAATGCTCTCCTGACACATTGGGCACAGGCAATATGAAGAAAAACATTTTGCAGATTGTCTAAAAATTATACCAAAATCTTGTTATGAGTGAAAAGCAGATCAGTATGCAGATACGATGTGGTTCTTCTGTTTGTCTTGCTGCTTTCTCGTGCTATAATAGGCTACTTCTTACAAACCAATCAATCAACTAACATGAATGACATCCAACCAGAAGCCCCCACTGAGCTCAGGCCGGAGGGCTTTAGCCCAACCTATTACAGTATAATCCAAGTCTGGTTGAGCTATAAATGTACTCCTGCTGCCTGATGTGATGCCTGATACTGACACAGTTCTGCTGTCATGGCTTTTCTCACCCTCCGGACCTGCCTTATTCATCCTGATTCATACTTTCCGCTTGGAGCTTTAGCACTTGGAACTGACTCATTCTGTTTTACATTGTGCCACATGGATACACTAAAGATCTGCACTTCCCAAAAGCAGCTGGTTCCCAAGCCTCACTCTTTCCTCAGTAAATAATCTCTAAATTAGGATACTAATTTATTGTGGATTTGTAAGAACTGCTGCTGTAATCATAAAGACTCTTCTATGCCCATCCCAGGACTCTTATATGTTCATAATGGCCAACCTTTCAACACACTCTGAGTGAATAATGGTTTATAATCTCACTTTCTAGTGTCAATAGAGGATTGGTTGCGTTTTTTGGGGGAATTATTCCTTGCCACGATCAACTCTGTATAGCTCTTTAGATATCTGAATATAATTCTGAATTTCTACAGAGCTGCATTTTGACAATTTTATCAATCATTAAATGCCGCAGAAACATAATTGCTCTATAATGTTATTATTATTCAAAAAAAAATTGTCTAGTGCTGAAGTAAGGTTTAAGGAATAGATTCTGATGCTACCTTTAATAACAGTGTAATTTTAGTTGTACAGAGAGTTTTATTTGTAATATACCCAAGACATCTTGGGTAATGTTTATATTTCCAACAATTTCTTTTTCAACTTTCTCTATACATTTACTTTGTTCATAAAAAAGAATAGGCTCCAGCTTCTCAGTGACCCTGATGGATAAGTGGTTTAGATAATGGATGGATGTATTTTCATTGGCCAATTTGTTCAGCTTTGTGATGTTGTTTATGATATAAAGAATATCTTCATTTACATTAGAAATTTTGCTCATTTCCAATCTTAGCCAGCCCGTCACAACCATCTACTGTTGGATGTGAACCATCCATGATTTGGATTTAACCAGTTTACAGAATCTTGCATTCAAGTATTTATCACCTTTAACTCGCACCCATTTTGTGTTACTACCTGGAACTGAAATGTGCTTAACTGGAACCACATATCATCAATCTACACAAAGTAACCAATAATATTGAAGTGAAAATCAATATAGTGTGCTGTCCACCAGAAATCAGTGATCAGGCAAGGACAACATTAGTCAGAGAAGCAACCAAGAGGCCAATATTAACTAATGAAGGTGGTGAGAGTCACAGCTTAGATCAGAGAGAAGCTGTTCACAGTTCAACCATAGTCCAGACTCTTTACGAAGCCGGGGTTTATGAAAGCATGATGCGAAGAGAAAATAAATACATCTGAGTTTGACACAAGGTATCTTGAAGAGTGAAAAAGGTTGAAACTGTTAAAAATGGGTCTCTGGCCTGGCCTGTGGTTTTGTTGGGATACAGTTTCAGGTGATGAGCTGCCATCCATGATGAAATGTCTGCAAGACATGTTGAGATCTGTGCAGAAACATAAGTGTCGGAAAGAGGAAAGCACTCCGAAAGCAGTGTCGGAAAGAGCTGAGTATCATCAGCATAGAGGTGGTATGAAAACCCATATGAGTGTATGACCTCTCAAACAGAGTGGGCGAAGGCCCAGCACTGAGCCTTGGGGGACACCAGTGAAATGTCACCCATGACCATCCATCCAAGTAAGCAGCAAACCAGTGCCATCCTGTATAACAAATTCCAATACTTGTGATGATGCACAATAGGAATTAGTAAAGGAAAGCTTTTGTACAGTGCAATTCAAATTAGTGCCTGTAGTGAAGATGGTAGACTGATGGCAGACATGTGATTTTCATTTTAAAATTAAAAAAAATATATGTAAAAGGTTTTCAATTAGGGTGACCATATTTTGTTTCAAAAAAAGAGAGGACATTGGGGACAGGATGGTGGCAGATGGACACCCGCAAAATGAATGGCAACTGTAGAAAGCAAAAGCTGAATCCCAAGCATTTTTGGCAAGTTAGAAATCCCACCACGGATGCAAAAAGTCCTGGAACAAGAGGACATACGGTCACCCTAGATATTCAAAATATAATGTCATATAAAATAAATATAAAAATGTCTTTCAAACAATAATTATTACAAAATGAATGTTATTTCTCCTTTGCTTACTGTTCATCATGGTGCATTCATCTTTTCACTAACATAAATGAACAATGCTGAAGGTAGAGTATTATGCAAAACATGCATTTGTTTTTTAGCGTGTAACAAGAGAAAAAAACGAGAAGCTCTCAGTGTTTACCCATTTTCATTTTCAAATGAGAATTGAATAAACACAGCACACACACACACTTTGAAGACAGTCAATGACAGTCAATGGCATGGATAGCCATTAAGATGGCCAAAGGGACCCAATGAAGGGGAAATAGAAAGTGGATGTGCTGTGCATCAAAAATGCTTTCACTCGTCATCATCCAAATAGAGTTGCAATGCTTTAGGAGCTGCAAAGGAGGGCAGCAATGAGCAAGCCTTTTAAGAGTTTAACTCTTCATAATGTCTGCCTGTCAGGGTTTGTCATTAATGCATGACTCATTTTGAGATAAAAAACATAAAATGAACACATTGTTTTATAGAGACCTGAGTAACACCCAACACAGCCTCACTTCATGGCGTTGGAATGCTATGGATACAGTACTGTGGAATAGTTTTACGGAAATGTAAATAAGTTATCAAAGTGAAGGTGCTCTCAAAAAGAATGACATGAAAAATTTATAACAAATGATGAAGTTTAAATAATGCAATCAGAATGGGGCCTAACAATTTCAGTAAGTCTTTGAGGTCCACTGTTGCGAAGTTATAGACCTGCACTTGCATCTGTTCCTCCACGTAACATCACGGGAAGCCTTGATGATGTTTTTTTTTTTTTTTTTTTTTTTAAAACAGTGATCTATTAACTTCTTTGCTCATACATAAAAAAAAAAAAATCTATGCAATATTAAAAAACAAATTTCGTTCTGGAAATCTGAAACTTTTTTCTACTGACACACTAATCAAATAATAAAATAAGTAAGTACCATAAGTAAGTAAGTAAATAAGTAGCTAAATAAATAATGAGGGGCCGAATACTGTACACTACACATTTTGATGTTTACAGTCTGTTACACTGCCCTGTGTTGCAGCAAGAACAGCAGTTTGAAAAGATGCAGTTGACTGGCTCAATTTGGCTTGGACGAAATAAGATTCATGGAGATTGCATAAGTTCATGGTGTATCATGAGTTAGGACTGTATGATGGAAATTTGGATAAGATAGATTTCCAAAACTCCTAAGCAATAAAAAAAAAAAATAAAGAAAGAAAAATACATTTCTACTTTTGGGGAAAGGGAAGATTTGATTTTCAGGCAAACTGGTTAGTTGTTAAAAGATGAAAACCAAGCAGCTGATGATATACATATTGTACTCTACGTGGAAATCATGAATCATGGTCATGGTTCAAAAGGGTTTTGGAAACGGGTTTAATAATCAAAGCTAAAAACGTGCCTGACCTAGATTTACACATTTGTGAGTTGTGCACATGGCACGGCCAACCAGAGCGTGCTGTAATTTCACAGATTTGTTAGTGTTAGGGAGAACGGCAGAACGTAATCAATGAGCAGAGCTCTCGCACTTAAACATTTCCAAGACCTGCCCGTCTAAAAATAAATATAAACGGGTAGCTGTTCTTTGTTCGGAGCAATGGTGCCGCTCAGGTTTGGATTGATTCTGATTAGGCGGAAACGTTTAGCAGTGGGAAAGAGTGACCGTTTTAAAGTTTCCATTTTATTAAAACAAAGCAAAGCCTCAGATAAAGAATATTAGGCCAGGTTCAGTTGAGGCTGAAAACGTGAAATTGGTATACAAAATTAAAAACTGAACACATTCAGAACCTGAGGCTGGAAAGTCATCCTTAACTTTATTTGTATTAATGTCTCCATTTCGTATTTATTCTAGATTTTAACAGGCATTAACATTAGTGGGATGTTTCAAAGCAAAAAGTGGAATTTTTTCACTAACAAGGACAAGAAATGGGGACATATATACAGACAGACAGACAGACAGGCAGACAGACACACACACACGTATTTCAAGGCTGGCTGTTGGTGCTGTTGGTCTAAGTCCAGCTAAACTCTGAATGGGTTGGATATAGAGGTGTGTTTTCCGAGAGATATTCGACACCAGAAGCTGAATTCAGCATAAACCCAAACCTGGTGCAGAGCTGCATTAGTGAACCAGAGGAGACTGAAGAGCAGTTTGATTCTTCTTCATCTTGGATGTACAGTTTTAAAACGCATCGCTCTCAGGAAGCCTGTTAATCACTTCAGTCTCACATATAATCTGTGTGAGCCCTTTTAACCTGCTGGAGAAGATCTAAGGATTTCCCACACGTACGTATATGGCTTAATGTTAATCTTTTTTTTTTTTTTTTTTTTTTTTTTTTTTTTTAATTAAATATCAGCATTTAAGTTCAAATTGAATTTTCAATTTTAACCTCAGTAAGTCTTTTGCATGCTCGCTGAACCTGCAACTTTTAGGATGAAACAAATGGATACAGTACGTGAACAATTTCATGTGCCGTGTTATGAGGTTTGTAACATCCTGGTTCAAAAATGTTGCTGAAATCGCACGCTCAGCACTCTTCTTATAGCCTGCTTCTTAACTTACGGTCCTTGCGGAGAGGCTGGTGTGTGTTTCAATTTGTACGCTAAAAACTCTTGAAGCTGGTGAATGGAATGTGGAATTTTAAGGAAAGAATTTCAGAAACCTCACAGCACCGTTTTTTTTTTTTTTTTATGCAAGCAACCTAGCTTTTGTTTTAACTGGATTCAAAGACTAATCAATGTACTTATCGACTTACCTTCATTGTTTTGTTTTTTTTTAAGGGAAAATAGTTCAATCTTAAAATTTTATACTGGAAACCCCGCAATCACTGCTAATGCCGTGCTAAAACGCTTCCATATTTCTAACCCTGGCCTTGAGGTGCTCTAATCTCCCACTTCTCTCCCACAGTCACTGAGACGCTGCTATCCAAAATTCCCATCTCCTGAAGGTCAAAGGTCCCGTCACCATGAGTCACACATGGCTAAAAGGACTTGCTCTCGTTTTCTTATCCCAGAGCGCTTTCCCCATGACTCTCTTTAACGCCACGGAGCTGAGCTCTCTCTTGGAAAAATATGCTGATGAAGATGAAGACGTAGCAAAGCCTAGAGGGAAGCGGGCAATCAGCGCCATCGATAAACAGGCCATCCTGGACCTGCACAACAAACTCCGAGGTCAAGTTTATCCACCCGCGTCCAATATGGAATACATGGTATGGAAACATAGTATAAATGCTAATGTGTCTATAGTGAGGCTTAAAAGTCTGAGTCCACGGTGCGTAGATTAGTGCATAACCGAGTCAGCCTCAGGTGTCAGGGTTCATTATTGTGATGTTTTAGAAAGGGTGTTTTAGGACAAGACGTTCGGAGAGAATTTATTTCTAGTCAAATACATTATTCTTAACATAATAACAGTGAGTCAAAGTGATCACAGTGTAGAGATCCAGCTCAGCACATTTTTTTGCGAGTGTTTCCTCTCTCTCTCTTTTTCATTAACTGAGAGGCATACAAAAGGTGTATTCTTTTCTATGCATGAGGGTGTTATTGTTTGCTCCGAATGGGTCGCACTTAGACTGCAGTTAAACTCTGCCTTAACTCTCATTTTGCAAAGATCAATGAAACTTGGCCATTTTGGGTGATTCAGCACTTATGGAATGCCAGAACCTAATCAGCTGTAAGAATTTATGCAAAGTGCATACTTTATACGTATGATTGCTTTTATTAGGTCAGTATAATAATTAAGCAATAATTCAAAGAAGAAAAAAAAAGCCAAAGTATCCATAAGCACATCCTGAAGTATTTTATGCCCTCATTCTTTTTAGAAGTCAACAGTTACGTTTAGTGTTGTGGAACAAGATGATCCCTGCTATCACATGCACTATGTTATAGTAGTCATAAACAGCTGCTCTCTCTCTCTCTCTCTCTCTCTCTGTCTCTCTCTCTCTCTCAAAGTTAATAAGAAAGAAATGAGCAGTTTATATTATAGAAAATCTGCAAAAACCCTCCGTGAAATCTTCACAGTGTCAGAAAACGTTATCTCTGACTGTTGCCAAATTCTGAAAATGGAGACTCCTTTCAAAAATGCTAAAAAAAAAAAAAAAAAAGAAAAAAGAAAAAAGAAGCAAAGCCAAACCAAAACGTCTCATCTCAGACAACTTCACCATATCAACAATGTTTTTTTTTTTTTTTTTTAAACATTGTGGAAGTTGTTGCTGTAGAACAAGCACGTCACCAAACATCTTCTGAATAATTAGGATCGAGAAATTTACAGCGCTTTGGTCTACATCTGGATAATGAACACACTCACTCCAGTTCTAAATTATTGTTTATACCTGGTTATGTGGGTGGCATGGTGGTACAGTTCTTAGCACTGTCAGCTCACAGCAAGAAGGCTCTGGGTTCGAACCTGGTGGCCGACTGGGGCCTTTCTGTGTGGAGTTTGCATGTTTGCAATCCTCCGGTTGCTCCAGTTTCCTCCCACAGGTCCAAATTAGTCCAGGTTAGGTCGAATTGGCTACTCCAAACTGTCCATCAGTGTCAACGTGAGTGTGAATGGTTGTTCATCTCTGTAAGAAACGGATTCACAAGAAACTGATGTGCAAACCTGTCCAGGGTGTACCCCGAGTCAGCTGAGATTGGCTGCAGCTTCCTTGCAACCATGACAGATAAGCAGTATGGAAAATGGATGCTTGTATGAATGTCAATATAAGGACTATATTGAATAGAGATCATCCACATAAAAACACTTAGGAAAGCTTGTTCAGTAGGTCTGAAAATTTGAGATGTCCAGATGTTATATGTTCATCTTCCCAAGCCACATTTAAAAAAAAAAAAATGCTCCCTCCAATTCAAAGTGGAATTTGATTGATGTAGACTTCTATTCTTACTTTCAGCCTTCCTTCCATCATTAGCCTTGTGGATGCAGACCGAAAGAAAGACACAATCACGCATCCGTCACGGCGCAAACATCAACATAGCAGACTGTTGCACGGTGACAAGTGCTGAAGGGACCGTTTAACTGCTTAATGTAAAAATGCACAGATCACATATTTTTTTCTACTGTGTTTTTGACGTTTACAAGTATCAGCTATGCTTATCAGTCCAGTACTAGCATTTGTCCCTTTAATAATCGCGAATCCATAATTCATTGGACGTTAAAAGTAATAACGTGATATCTGAAAAAGGGTACAGTTCTATAGTTCGCTACCGGGGGAAAAAGAAGAAGAACGAGGAGAAGAAGAAACAAACTGCTCAGCCAGCACGCCGGCAGTGCACTTTCTCCTATTATGGTTTCAAGTTAGAAGGTAGACGAGAGTTGGATAAATTATGGTTAAGTGGGGGGGGGGGGGGGGAGAAAGGGAGAAAGCAGAAAGAGAAGTATAAGGAGCAGATGATGAGGAGGAAGAGAAAAGGGAAAACAAAAAAGGATGGAGACATGTGGAGAGGACTAAGAACCTGACTGGGGTGAAACGGCTCATTTTGGCTGATATTACTGGCTGAGATTGGTTTGTCTATTTTTCAATGGCTTCTTTTATGTGCTGCCATTTCGCTGCTGTTTACATTTATAAAGCCTCATTAAAGCAGCAGGAGACCACACAAACACAAACACACAACCACACGCACGCACACACACACACACACACACACATACACACACACACTAGTCTTACCATCATCCTCGTGAGGACCTTCTGCTGACATAATTATTAATGAGGCCAATCAGTGCTATTCCTTCAGCTCAATCTAACCATAACCTTGACTCGAGTAATCAAAAGGAGAACTTTTGCTTCTTTCATGTGTTTTTTTTTTTTTTTTTTTTTATAAATTCTGCAGCTTTGTAAATAAATAAATAAATAAATAAAGTAATTCATTAATGAATCTAATATGCCTACAGTAACAAAAGTGTCAGATATTCCTATCCTTATGGGGACATTAAGTCTGCGCCAATATACTGTATAAACACACACACACACACACACACATTGGTTTTACTGCTGACATGTATTATTAGCATTATGGGAGCATTTGACCCTTACAACATGCCCCCCCTCCCCCTTTCGCACACTCAACCTCACCGGTAGTTCATTGAAAAAACATCCCCTGCTCTTTTTTCAATCTGTCCAGTTTCAGCATGCCTGTGCCTACAGTACGTTCAACTCTGTTCGAGGTTCTGAGATGCTTTTCTGCTCGCCACAGTGGTAAAGAGTGCTTATTTGAGTTACCGTAGCCTTCCTGTCAGTGCAAACTAGTCTGGTCGTTCTCCTCTGACCTCTTCTCATCAGCGTGGCGTTTCTGCCAATAAAATGGCCACTCAGTGTCGTGTTCTAAAATCCCAGGAGCACTCTGAAATACTCAAACCAGCCTGTCTGGCACCAAAAAACCATGCCATGGTCAGAGTCACTGAGTTCACTTTCCTCCCCATTCTGATGCTTGATGTGAAATTTAGCTGAAGATCATGGCCTGTATCTGCATGATTGTATGCAGAGTGCATACAGAGAGAGAGAGAGAGAGAGCGAGAGAGAGAGAGAGAGATACATACATGCATACATACTGTTAAACAGATACAACAAGGAATATATTTTACCCGTAAGCGTTTGTATTTCTAGTAAGCACATTATCTGCTGGCTCTTTTTTTTTTTTTTTTGCAGATATTCATTTGCGTTGTGTGCACACTTGTTCCTTTTTACCTACCCTTTCCATCACACACTCATGCCCTCGCTTTCCTCCCTTCCTACTTCTTCCACCCCCTGCAAGAGGAAATGAGCTCCTGCAGGTTCATGGGAATTGTTTGTACTTTCTTGGAATGCGACCAGATGAGAAAAACACTCGATGCAAATGAGGTGTTAAATGAAATAAACACCAGTGTGTCAGCGAGTGTGAGAAGGGCCTTGTTTTCTTTACGGAGCGGTCAGCTTTCAGACGGCACTTCCTGTTCAGGGTTTTTTTTGTTTTGTTTTGTTTTTTTTTTTAAACCTTTTATTAGCCCTCGATGCGGTACTCTAAATGAAACCCACTTTACTTCTGGAAGTCACGTTTTAGTACATGGTCATAATCAATAAAAACTGACCATGATGTACAGTATATAGCCACATATTTATGTAATTTATTTCCCAATCACTTAATTGCTCAGGAATATGAGGCACACCTTCCTAACTTTTATTTGCATAAACATAAAATCATTGTACACTGTACAGAATATTAATGTAGCAGGCTCAAGGATGACAGACACTTACTGTAAGCTCTCATTACTGCTGTAGCCCAGGTTGCTCCGTTACTGTTACCCGGTACACCCTGGGCAGGGCTGCAGTCTATCGCAGGGCTGACACAGAGGCTAACAGCCATTCACATTCATGTAACCTAATCATATAACCTAATCTACATGTCTTTAGGCTTTGGGAGGAAACCAGAGTGTGCAGAGGAAACCCGGCAGGTTTGAACCCAGGGCCTTCTTGCTGTAAGGTGACAGTGATGTCCAGAGCACCACTGTGCCACCCCCATGAGATATAATCAAGTGGAATCAAGGCCAGGACAAAGAATTTATGAATTTGTACAGTGCAATAAGATATTGCGAAAAATAAGCCATTTTTATAACGAATACAAATGGGCATATGTTCAGCGCTCAGTCTCACTTAGCACGCTCTGCTGCAATGCTGGGCACTCAGTAGTCGTCAACTTATTTATGGTTCATCCATGTTGTTAAATTATTAAAAACCTCATTTGGAGAAGGGCCTTTACAAACCACCACACGTCCCATTTCCAGGTGTCAACCACAGGATTAATGTCTCATTCGGCTCGTTTGGGAGAAAGGAAAAAAAAAAAAAAAAAAGCTGCTATTTTAGGCAAAGTTATTGGTTCCGAATTGCAATTGGTCTGAGCTTTGGGGCTTTTCATCCAACGAGGCCAAAAGTGTGAATTGTGAAAGAGCTAGCACGGTCTTTGTAGGTGAGTGGTGTATGAGTGCACGGGTGGTGAATTAAAGTAAATGAGCCCCCAACATTATTTAGCTCCTTCCTGTTTATTTAAAAAAAAAAAAAAAAAAAATCGATTAAAGGAAAACTTTCATTCCCAAGTGGCTCCGGAGAGGAACATGAGACTTACCTGCCAAGGAGGAACTGTGCCCACAGAATGGGGGGGATGGGGGGGGGGGGGGTGTAAGCCACATATGGAGTGCATTAGTGACTGGAAAGAGTGGTTGGGACATCCGAAAAAGAAAAGAAAAGAAAAGAAAAGCAAGCTAAGCTCTAACGTGAGGCACACAGTACATATAGTATGGGCTTGCAAACAAAGTGTACGTTTTTGCTACAGTATTAATACACGCTTATTGAAAACCTTCCTGATCTACATTATTCCTGCCACTATCTTAAAGTGTTACATTTAAATGTACTATATTACATTTATGTATGCAAAAAACTCGTTCGTCTGGACATGCCACCTGTTAAAGATTTTTGAGTTAGCAGACGAGTTAGTTAGCACGATAGTTATTTATCAATCTACTTAGTTAGTACATTAGCTAGGTACTGTAGTTAGTTATCATGCTAACAATTTATCAAGCTACTTACAGTATACTGTAAATATTTGCCATGCCAGTCGAATTTGCACTCTAGTTTGATACCAAGCTGGTTGTTTAGCCCACTGGTTTGCTATCGAGTTTACTTAGCACTTTGACATGGCTTTAATGTTAAAAAAACCAAAAAGTCCAGTGTTGTACTGAAATGATGGTTTAAAAAAAATGTGTGTGTGTGTTTTCAGGTTTGGGATACTGAATTGGAGAGATCCGCTGAAGAATGGGCTGAGACATGTTTATGGGAACACGGACCAGAAGGCTTGCTTAATTACATCGGCCAGAATCTAGGAGTTCATTGGGGAAGGTCTCTCTCTCTCTCTCTCTCTCTCTCTCTCGCTCATGACTATGAAGTCTTGCCCAAAGGTTTTGAGCGTTGTAGTGTTGCTGTTGTGATGTAGCATTGTACGCTTTCTTTTAAACTAGCTGTTAATTATACAAGCATTCCAACCATTTGGGGCAGAATCAAAGAAACAAATCATGGAAAATAGCCATGATGATTTCTCGTGCATCTTTTCCTGAAAAACATTTACTATATAT
>JAOVYU010000032.1:5665956-5677746 GCA_025674565.1 Synodontis membranacea | reverse complement strand
CAGCGCCAGCAACTGCCTATCACGATGTTCTTCAGCCGCGCATCATCATCCAACAAGTTGCACTATTTTCATAGGTTCGTGGTTGTGTGTAAGAACTGTGTGTGTATAATTAATAATAATATAATTAATGTGTATAATTAATGCGTCTATAATTAATAATTATAATAATTATAATATGATATTTGCAACATCTAATATGTCATATTTTCTCTTATTTTGTCTAATATATTGGGTAATACGAGTGTAATGGTGACCAAAGGGTGGTATTTCATGTCTAGAGGAATATATAATAATGTTAAAAACCGTATTTAGAAGGTCGTAAACAGGTTTTCTATGCTCTAATATATGAAAATACTCGATTTATAAATAAAGAATCCTACTTCGCAGAAATTCACTTATCGCGGTAGAGTCTGGAACGGATTAACCGTGATAAATGAGGGTCGAATGTACAGCGATAATGGAGGCGACTGGGACAACGTCAAACTTTTACCGTCACATTGAAATTAAGCACAAAGAAAGGTAAGATAGGTTTAAGTTGTTCTAGCTGGTGTTATTAGTCATGCGGTGTAATGGTCAGCATTGCTCCGGTCTCGACTCTGTCTCAGCAAGCCCTGGTCTCAGTCTCGACTCAGTCTCGGCCCCTCAAAGTGTTGATCTTGTCTTGGAACGGGTGGGGTAAGGAAAGGGAGGGGTAAGGAAAGGGAGGGGTAAGGGAGGGGCATGCAGTTGGTTGAATCCTACATGGTGGACCTTTAATAAAATTGTGGAAAGAGTTCACTTAGCAAGCTAGTTTTTAGACACCAAGGTAAGGTCAGAAAAATATCCGTAATAAAAACATGTCCCCAATGTTTTGGCATTTATAAAGTATATTTATGTTTTCATTAATGTAGAGATATCAAAGTTTTTTTAAGGCAGAAAAGTTTCCATTTTGGTCAAAATTCAACATTTCATTATTTTTAGCTGGTTGCCAGAACTTACCCACAGTTACATTCAATGGGTTTTCCAGGACAACCACACATATTATGTTATTTTAAATGCTAGGTTACTTGGTAATGCTATCTACTTCAACTACAGGTTAGTATTATTATACAGGAGTGGACAGTAACAAATTACTTGAGTACTGTACTTAAGTACATTTTTTTGATTTTCAATTTTCAATTTTTTTTTTTTGGTAACTTACGACTTTTACTCCACTACATTGGACAGACAAATCTTGTACTTTTGCCTCCACTACATTTATATGACAGTTCCTGTTACTTGTTACATTACTCATAACTTTGAAATGAGGGGATGAATTTTATTTCCTTTCTTTTCTAAAATGAAATAAGCCATACGCTGCGTTCATCACAGCAGAAAACCAGTCACAGAAAACTCCTCCGGCACTCAAGTTCAAAGCACTCGCTGCATATTTTGAACAGTTCCATTTGAACTTGGCGGTGGTAATGGTAAAAATGACAATTCCTCCCCGGAGCACCCAAGTCCAGATTTGGTATTTTTGAAATGAAGAACGATTCGTATCATTTTAAACGTTTTCTCTGCTCACAAACTTCATCATTGCCTACAAAAATTTGTCATCCAATCTGAGAAAGCATGTCGAGGTACTGTATGTAAACCTTTGCTTAATTCCAGAGAAACTTGTTTAATTCCAGAGAAACAAAGTTGTCTATGCTTGTAATAGTTGCAGTTTTTATGCTATAGTTGGTCAAATGACTTTTTGTGGATTTTTCTAGATTTTCCTGCCAAGTTGTGATATTGGGACTGGGTCCTGTGCGAATCCATTGCCGATGAATGCAAATAGCTAGCTAGCGAAAATGCCAAATTAATATTATTGACTAAAGTCCTTACAGAAATATATATTTTAGAGTCTTTAGGTTCTGAAAAAAAGAAAACACTGAAAACATCAAGCACTGAAAACTTGAAAAAGTACTTTGGAATACATAAGTATTTTCATTAGGAAATACTCCTGTACTTTAACTCAAATTAAAAAAAAAAATGACTGAACAACTTTCACTAGTACTATTTGACCAGGAGAATCTCTACTTTGACTAAAGTGGTGGAGTTGAGTACTATGTCTGTCTCTGTTATTATTACTACCAAAGATTTGATTGCTTCCACTCCAAAACTCACGTTCAATATGCAAGTGGAGACTGACTGCAAGATTCCTCAGAGAGCTGGTCTCGAGGTTTCTGCTAGTGAAGTAAACTGAGGAACCCCGCAGGAGCCCCCAAGTATTCTTCATTTTTTATAGTGCAGAAACATATTTTCTCTCCAAGAAAAAAAAACAACCATTATGGTTTTCGCATTCCTATTCATGCCTTAATAACTTCCATACTTCAACATTCAGACAATAACAAATCATAAAATCCAGCCTTGTATACAAGGACATGTTATTTGTGTGGATCTTTATGGCATTTATTTGTAGGGTGAGTTTATTTAACTAGCTTTATTTTGTCTTTTCTGAAGGAGAGGTGAAAGTCCAAATTTTGCTTCTGGTTTTTGTTCGGTATGCAAAACACCGCCAAGAGAAAACTGAAAGATTTTTGATGAATAAGGCGAAGGTGTAAAGTCTGGTCTGGGGTTTCATGTGGGTGAGTGTAGAGTAGAAATTCTACATACTTGAAGTAAAATGAACTACAATGAAAATCTGTTGTCTGTAACTCCAAGTAGCCGTACAATCAGGCGCACTACTAAGAACAGCTTTTATTCAGACAGCGATGAATGACTTATATAACTTATTCCTGTGGACTCATGATTGCATAGGGCTGCAAACACACCATACCAACGGACTCGGTCGTGGGCAACTCCCTTCTGCTGGGTCCACGTCAGTCCATATTGGTCTACTTTGGCATCCGAACTCTTCTCATCAGCAGGGAATTGGTCACTTCAATTAAGGCAAATTATATCCTCAAATAATATTTCGTCATTCTTTTCTTCATTAGTCAAGGCTGTGTCCTAAATGCATAAAATCATTTTAAAAAATCAGACCAAAAAAGCCATTTAGAATTAATTGTAACAAGCATCCAAAAGTTACGTCAATATTTAAACAGGGTGGTTACCTCAATATTTATTCATATTCAGAGATGGGCTAGGTAAGTCAATTTTCTGGCTCGCCCATTCAAATGAAATAAATCACCTGCATGTACAGTAGGTCATGTTGCCAGTTCAGGTTGCCATATTTTACTTAAATTAGAAGCATTTTTGAAGGTGTTTTTCGCTAGCACTTAGACCACCAACTTAAAACACCTTTAAACCTAAATAAATAAATAAATAAATAAATAAAATTCAGGGATCACCAATAGCTCTCGATCCAGCACATTCTATTTTATTTTAAATTGCACGCTCATTTTTATAGTGCACAACTTAATGAATCCACCAAATACTAAATGAAGGTAATGGAACTCATAATTTGTGCATTAGAAATAATATTCATGGTTTTAATAATTTTTTATTATTTTAAAGAATTAATAAAAAATAATAATAATAATAATAATTTGATTTTGGTTAGTTCTATGTGCTCTCTTATGGACTTGTGGTTTGAAGGATAAGCTGACCAGGCATTATCTGCTAACATACAGGTAACTTTTGTTAAGTGTTATTTATAATTTTATCCATAAAAACCTTCATTCCTCCACATCAACAGTGTCTCTGATTTGTTGAATGTTATTGACCGAAAGCCTCACAGAGCACACAGGGTGACAAAACACGTATGACCATTAGCTGAATGTTGTTCATTATGCAGTTGGTTATATAATTCTTGTCATTACACAGTCGTTTGAATGTTAACTCGCCAAAAATAGCATGCTGGGAGGATTGTTGGTAATGCACACAGCCTCTCAAGCATAGAGAATAAGGCCTGCGTTATTAGGCTTGAAAATAAAATAATGCTATTGAAAATTATTATGTTTTTTTTTTGTTTTTGTTTTTTTTACATTTCTCAAAATGGCTGATATTTTAATAATAGCGTGAACTAGTAAGTAATGTAGTGGTGGGTTATTGGCTGAAAAAGGTAGGGACACTAATGTAAAACACAACTCCGCCGCAGGTTATAACAAGTTCTGAAGTTGAAAATATACCATCGATAACTGTCTTATAAAAGTCTTAACTTTCATACAGTGCATATTAATAGTGTTCTGGTCTCTTCCTGTGTTCAAACAGACAATGATGAAACCTCTTTGGATGAAATGCAGCACCGTATGCTAGAGTGGTAGTGCGGGTTTTTTTTTTTTATTAGTTGTGTTTTTAACAGCCTTTTTTTTGTTGTTGTTGTTCAAATATTAAGTTAAACATAAGAAATCTAAATCGAAACAGAAATACTGTTTGAAAAGACAGAATGTGAAAAGTGAGTAACAAAACACAATGCGGTGTGCAATAGGGGACAATAACACGGGTTTGGTGTGATATGGCCTGATGATTATTTTCCTACAAAATACAGCATGTCCCAAAGTGTCCCAGAGTGCTTCTCCAGGAGATTTACAATCATAACACTGTGGTGAATTATGGGAAACTGGCTGCTGCACTCGATGTTACACCTTAGCTTGACTGTTTGAAGTGTGTGTGTGTGTGTGTGTGTGTGTGTTTTCAGCTCTGGGATCCAATGATTTACAGTAACAGCATACATAATTTCCCATGATATAATGTTGATAGACCTCATTTCGGCCTATGTAGGGCAAGTCCAGGAAGGCAGGAAATAAAATCATATTTTCCTGCAGCAGGCAAATTTCATGGCTCCCTTCAGTGTGAATATTTGTCATATTTGAAATGACCATTGACCTCTGTGCATCTGCAAGCCTGCGAGCATTACTTGAGTGTATGCATGCGACACTGAAGGTATATCGCGCTTGCTATTACTGTAAAAGCGTTTCGACTGAAGCAGCTGCCAGGTGAACTCAATGCAGACACGATATCTACAGAACAGCTGGATATATTCAGCTGGGATCGAAAAGGTAGGACTCATCCACAGGCATGTACTGATAATCAGTTATACAATAACACATTACAGTCACAGGTGACAGGGTGACAGGGCGTGCTGTTGTAAGAAAATATTCACCGGGTTGAAAAATCACACAATGGGTTGGATGAAAAAGTTGACTACTTTTCAATAATAGTACGTCCCACTGTGTTTTGTTCCTCTTATACCACAGCACCTTTCACTTACAGTACATTATTGCAGCTATAGACAGTCATACTTTCACCAGCCATCCTTTCTTTTCTCTATTTGAAACCTCAAAGCACAATGTCCTGACCTTAGAGTATGTTTTCTTGCTCTTGTCTCTAAGCTGTGTTTCTCCTCAAATGGCTCGCTGAGACTTTTTTAACTCTGTTTCCATCACACGGCCTCTATGTCTCCTCACGGCAATGTGCGAATCCCCGTGTTTGCTGCACAAACACACCAAAACTGTCCGTGTCTAAGAGCTTTGATCTAAACTGCCGTGGGTCAAAAGAGGTTTCAGATCCTTACCCTTAGTAAACAGAGACTTCAAGTGCAGGTAAGTGCTAAAGCTCTTCTTTAACTTTGCAAAAACTTTTCTTGGTCATGTTTCTACAGATAGAAAATTCGTAATTTTGAACTTTTGAATATTTTATGTATTTTTGTTGTTGTTGTTAAGAATCCATTACTTAGAACTGAGGACATTCACGGCTGCTTGTGATGAGAGATAAGATGGGAGACTTAAACCTAATTATTAATAGCGTGATAACGAAGATATAAGAGTTGAGCAAAGAATTACATCATAGAAGGGATAATAAGAACGATGTGGGACAAATCAGTGCACACTGACACTTAAAAACTGGTAGGAGCAGGTGGCTGCATTCATGATTCCTTTTTTTTTTTTTTAATTCTTCAAGTCTCTAGTGCTTAACTGGGGTCATGTTATGATGTTTCCTCTGAATACCAAATGTGTTAAACAGTGTAATAAGGGGTAGATGTAGGATCTAGTGCTCAGCCCCTAATTAGCGTGGCACGCAAACATGCAAAGCATCAGCTTTCGGTATTTGATTGATTGAAGAATGTGAAGGATTTACAATACCACGGACAAATTCTGCGCTGATTCTTTTCTTTGCTTTTTTTTTTTTTTTTTGGCAGATTTATTTTGCAAGGCATCAAGTCTTTCGAAATGTACTGATAAAAAGGCAGGGGGTGTTACATGTCGGTGAGAACCAGATGTCCCCACAAAGATAGGAATGTAAGGCCCTTAATAGGAAAATTGTCTTTGTACAAAAACTGGGTTTTTTTTTTTTTAATTGGATTTTTATTTGGATTGCTGTAGGTTTAGGTTTAGACAGAACAATAATTAGTATTGTATTACTAATTATGCCAATGAAAGGTCCTTGCAAGGATAGAAAGACAAATGTGTGTGTGTGTGTGTGAGAGAGAGAGAGAGAGAGAGAGAGAGAGAGAGAGAGAGAGAGAGACTTCAGTAATGCATTTAATTTACAGCTTTGTCATCTGTCCTTTCGTATAACTTGTACTGTGATTGAACAACATGTCTTTAGTCTACATATCTACCTTCAGTTTCAGTGCTAAAGAATACCGATTTAACATGTGTCTTCTCAGATCACTGCTGATGAATTATTATGGATGATCAGTGACATGAGCTCAGTACTATCAGCCCAAATGGATATAAAATCTAGACATTACATTGTATATTGATGCAGTTTTATCTTTGGCCCATTTATACCTGCCTCGGCTGACTGGGGCAGATTTTATTATATTTTATATTTTTCTTTTTAAGGCGTATGAGTAATCCTCATATGAAACTGAGATGTGTCTGCAAATCCAATTCGCTTGCTTTTTTTTTCCCCACCTGGGCCTGACAGAGGGATTAAGATCAGGATGGAAACAATATAGCACTGAACTACAATGGCACAATATTATGACGTATACAACAAAGCAATTTACAGATGGGTAACAAATTAACGCAAGAGATGAAGAAACCCACATGTCCAAGAGTCCACTCGTCTTCTTAGAAGGAGATCGCTACAAATCTGCAGACGGCTCTTCTGACAAATCGCTTTTATCCTATAATGAAACAGGTCTATCCAGGACGACCCCCCTCAGCAATCCACAGTGCAGTGCGGGCAAAGCGAACGGATTGATGAGGATGGGAGTGATGTAAATCCTTCACTGTGACCTTCACGCCTGTCGGATCTCGAACCGAGTGAATAGATATGGAAGATTTCGGAGAAATGTATAAGGCAAGGCTTTTTACTATCATCATGAAAACACCAGTTGAGGAAAAATCCTTTGGAAGAATGGCATTATCACTCCAGGGACTCTATGGAAAGATGCACTGGGAAAAAAAAAAAGTTACACTTTACATTTTGTGGAAACTATAGTATCTAAGGAAAAGTTGGAGAGTTGCTTTAGGAACCAGCCCATGTTTGAATAATAAAGTGAGCGGGAATGCTTGGCATGGCAGATTGTACAACGTTACAGGGCGACTTTTTTTTTTTAGGTGCTCTGCTCCGGTTGTGTTTATGCTCGACTTGTTTAAACATTTGAAAAGCACATTTCAGACAGACGAGCGCAGCAGATTTCATCATAAACCTGCAATGGGCAAACTTACAGGAGGGCCATTCACACACTCGTGTCAACAGGCTAAACAGTTCAATCAGCAAATACCATAAAACACCAACTGAAAGGGTTTCGGGGAAGAAAAGCCTCTCTTTCTCCAAATGCCTTTCAGTGGGGCAAGTTTATTTGCCCTTCATGTCCTCCTCGGGCCATAATGTTCCATTTTACATTTTTACGAAAAAAAGCAGGAGAAGTACTTGTTCAGGTTCTTGTCCGGAGTGTGTTGAGATGGAATACAAGTGTAATTATAAATCTGAAAAATGGATGATGTTCCCTGCTCCTCTGAATTGAGCATCCACATGTATACACACATACACACGCCAACACCTGCTTTTAGGAGGACTCCTGAGCATGTAAAACTCTGTGAAGAGAGGTGTTACGTAGAATATATGTTATACCTGGAACAAACTGGAACAACCGCAAGATGTACATACTATATGCATATGTGTTGCTAATTTTATATATATCGTCATCCCTGTGAACATGCATCTGAAGTTCATCTGAAGGCTGAAAATAAGGTGGAAACGTAGGCGTCTTTGCACTGCAGAGAGGGGAATCCAGATGGATATAAAAATCTAGATCTAGAAGGATTTTGCTCTGCGTACTCAGTTTAAAGCTGCAATAATGTACAGTCTGGGCTAGAAAGAAATCAGCCTCCGTGTCAGTTTTTCATACTGCCCTGTGTACTCGGTGTTGGAAAAGTCAGGAACCAATGAGAAGAACTAAAAAAAAATTACAAATGCTTAATTGTGTATTTATTATTTACAACGTGCTCTACGTGTTCGACACATTTCCCCAGCTGCCGTATCACGCTTTTGTGGATTTCGCTCAAATATTCCTATTGGTTCCTGTTTTTCTGTAATTTTTTCTTACTAACCACTGGTTGTGCTCCAGCACTTCTCGGTTCAACAAAAGTCTAAATTAATCAACCTTAGGACATACGTTCACCGCAAGTATTCTGATCTGGATGTCAAACAGATGAGACGGATTTCGTGTTCAGACGTATGAGCAATAATCCTATGAAACCGAGACGCGTCTGCAAATCCTATTCACTTGCTTGGTATTCACTGAAAGTGACATTTCAGTGAGCAAGGACATCTCAGCTAGTGAAAGTACCAGTCCTTTTGTCCTTGATCCTCCCTGTCCTGATTTGCCGCCTTTCCTTGCTTCCAGATGGAAGAGCTAAGCTGAACTGATCCAGTGTCAGTCATCTAATGAACATGAGCCGAGTTGATAAAGTTACGGACTGACCCTTATTAAAACTCCACCAAGGCGAAATGGAGAAGGGAAATTTAGAGAAAGCTGTTTAAAAACTAAGCTGGAAAGCACAGCTGATTAAAGAGGTTAAATTTCTGCTATTGGAAGAAAGGATGGTGGAAACTCCCATCAGACAGGCAGACAGTAGAGAGAGAGAGAGAGAGAGAGAGAGAGAGAGAGAGAGAGAGAGAAAGAGAGAGAGAGAGAGAGAGAGAGAGAGACTCTGGCATGGGGAGAAAGACAAATATCGTCCCACACAACTGAAAGTGAAGTGGCTACTGTCCCAGTCTGAGACAGGGAGGAGTCCATGGAAACTTTCAGAAAGAGAGAAAGAGAGAATGATGGATGCTGCACCACACATCCACAATCTAAAAACAATCTGCTTTGTAAAACCTGTCATTAATAACAGAGCACCAAATATGTCATTCTTTATTGTAGTTTTTCAGATATGTGGGGTTTTGCGTGTGGCTGGGTGGGTTTGTAAAATTGTTAAATCTAATGCTTAATATTAACCTTTCATAAGACCTACTTTGGACGTTTTTCGGATTCCAAGTTCAATTTTCATAAACACATTTAGTGCTTGGCTTTGCATTCACCCTGGAAGCAAATTTTGACCTCACGTTCCTCAAATCACTCGGCGCTGGGTTCTAGTGGGCAGCCCTGATTCGAATTTCCCTGGTAGCGTCTGCAGTATCTTGGTCAACACGGCAGCGTAATCTACATTGCGAGCTGCAAATGTAAAACCACCTATTAAACCACAAATCAGAAGACTTCCTGCGAGAAATGAAATATTGCTCCCATTTTCACCGCAAATCAAATGCATTCATGATTCAGGTGGAAAATGATTGTCTATAACTGCATTCGTGCGGTGTATTACTGTCCGTGACTATCGGAACAAGCCAAAAACAATGTTTGCTTTTTTTTTTTTTTTTGTAAATGTTACAGATTGTCTGCAGGAAAAAAAAAACCCTTATTTTCACTATTCACCTTATGCAAAGCAATTTGCTAATGACTACAATTTATTAAACAACACACGTTATTTTTTTTTATCTGTTTATACATTCTTTGTGGGCCTGTGTCTACCAGATGCGTTTTTTTTTTGTTTGTTTCGTTTTGTTTTGTTGTTTTTTTTCTGTACAAATCCTATGAAGTTCGGCATTGACAGCGCTCAAAATGCTTAGTGCAAAAACACCTACAGTGTACAGCTTTTTTTTTTTTTTTTTTTCCCTGGGGGCATTCAGTTGAAAATAATTCAACCTTTGGAACACCATCGGGCACGACAATGTCACGTCTCTCTCGCTGACCAGTCAAAATCCAGAAGGGGTAGGACTTATGACCTCAACAGCTTTTCAAAGGTGCATCAGTTCTCATGGCACAAGCTGCCAGGACACAATTTCTTTCCATCTTTTTAGCTTTTTGAAAATTGACGCTCCCAACAAAGTCATGCTGAAGTGCTAGATGCCTTTTGTAATCTGTCAACAATAAGGACTTGCGAGAAGAACTCTGGAAGCACTCTGAAAATGAGGTCGTGTGGCCCCTAATGATACGAATCAGCCAAGAAGCAAGTTCCTGTTCATTACTTATGTTACAGCAGACACACGGCCGTTCTCTCACTTTCTCTTGAAATTCATAAGACAGCGAAAAAATGCAGCTTTTTACCGAGAGAGCGAGTTCTCTAATAATTAAGAGTTACGATCGATACTTCTTACCACTCTTATATCCACTAACAATGGAGACTCCTTCCGTAAATGTGTCCGTACAGAAAGCTTCAACGTAACAATGGTTATGACTTTTCACTCGCTGGTCACAGCCTACTGTATATCATGTGAAAATGGTCACCAAGCAACCACACCATGCCGGTGACAGCCGAGTCACAGATATACTCGTTTTGCTAACAGCTTCTGATATTTTACATCAGCTCCCTGGAACATATTTGTCGAGCAACTGGCATGTGAAATAATGGGTTTTTCACGTGCAATTACCTACATCGCATTGCCGTGACAGCAAAATTTGATGAAGTCTAACTTTAGAATTATAATGAACGAATTATAAGCACGAATGGCAAATATTTTTTACGCCAAAAATCAAACATCTAAGATTCATTTTGCGTGTACTCTTTATTCCTTTAGTGTTGTACTGGAGTTAACAAGGCTAATGATAACAACTAGGGCATTCTTTTCTGATTGACTGTTCTTGGGTTAATGGTAAAAACCTAGATTTGTAGATTTTGATGTTTCACCGAAACACACCTTTTAAAAGTTTTCGCAAAATCGCCGTCATATTTAAACAAACCATCATTACGAATACTGCATGAGCCGATCAGTTCATCACACTAAACGCACCCAATCGCGTTGGCTGTGTTGTGACTTTCAAGAGGCGCTGTTAAATTTCAAAGCACTCATATGACTCAGATGAAACCTGCGTGTGAATACACACTCAAACTTTGGGCAGCAGATCTAACGAAGCCGACTGCATCAGCAAAATGGCTTTGAATCAAAAGGATTCCAGAAAAATTAAAAAAAAAAAAAATTCCCTTAAGAGGGTCAAATTATGGTTAGAGTTTTGTCTGTTTTACAGTTGTATGCAAAAGTTTTGGCACCTTCCTCTGCTTGGCATCCATTAGCTTTATTGTCAGATCCTCGGTCAGCTGCATAGAGGAACCCATGGCTGTTGGGTGCTAGCGCGAGGTTCGAGAGGTCAGAGAATGTAGTGCAATCTGCAATTGTTATTCCTAATGACAATTCCTGATCCATCTAACAAGGCATAATGAGTGAATTTAGACCTAAGGAGTTGATGAGATGTTTACAACTAAAAGAGTAACATTTTTGCATATTTTTTAAGTTAATCAAATATATATGGAGACCGTGGTATAGTTCGAACATTGGAGGTGGACAAAGTACTCACATTCATTACTTAAGTGAAAGTACAGATACCACTGGTCAAATGTTACTCCAATACAA
>JAOVYU010000032.1:5562837-5582030 GCA_025674565.1 Synodontis membranacea | reverse complement strand
TATATATAAATGATCGTTTTGATCATACGTAACGTCTGCCGTACAGGATGTACTGTAAGCTAAAAATAATAAACGTTGAATAATACCTGGAGTCACGTTGTCCTAGAAAATTAATCGAGATTATATCCTTCTTCTCCTTTTTTTTTTATGTTTTGGTCTTTTTCGAAGGTCAAAAAGGTCAAAGTGAACTTTATCGTTGTCACCTCCCCGTATACAAGGGTACAGAAAAGACGAGACGGTGAAGCTCAGAATACACAGGTTATACACATAATCTATTTTTTTGTTTTTTACACTTAGTGTAAGTAGACACTAGTAGTAAAAAAAAAAAAAAAAGATACTGAGAAAAAGACAATTCCAACTAAGTGCACTAAGAAGAGTGCACTGAGAGAATCAGCTAAGAAGTATTTCAAGTAAAGTGGCAGGTTTTTCCTTCCTTTACAAATCTATTTTTACTTTATAATATGTTCTTTTATTAATTAATTAATTAATTAATTGATTTATTTATTAATTTGGCACAACTATCCTGTTGCTTGTTAAACATGCTCTAGTAATAACTTTCACTTGACTAAAGCTAGATGATCATTCTTTTTGCTCCTGTCCTTGTGTAACATATCCTCCATACAGCATGTAAAAAAAAAAAAAAAAAAAAAAAGTGCAAAAGTGTCATAGATGTTGAATGACATCTGGAGTCATGCCGTCCTAGGAAATTAATCAACTGCTTCTGACCAATCAGAGTGAAGAGCTGAGCTGCGCATTAATAAGAGACACGGAGTGAGTTAAAAGTGCACACATTGTTTAATGGGTTTTATCAGTCGTGGCTGTGGGTGAAAATGCGTCTTGGTTAACGTGTGTGGGCTTTGGGGGGAGCTGTTGTGTGTTTACTACAGGGAGGGAGAGAGAGAGAGAGAGGGAAGAAAAACTTTTCAGTGTTATAGAGCGACAGGAAGCGCTGCAGTGAGTCGTCACCATGCAGGTAAACGCTTTCACTAATTGCTTTAGTGTTAATTAATCCGCGTTAGGGCTGAATTACGCGCGGATCCGCGGTGTTGTTCGACTTGATTGCGCTGGTGGGGGTAAAAAAAGAGGGGGTAAAAAAAATCGGAGACTAATTGCTGTAGCGTGTTGAATTCTTCCAGTGTGCATAGCTAAATTGCAAACTTTTCTGCGTCGAAGCTGTCTCTGTCTTTTTTTTATTATTTTTTTTTGGAGCACGGTGTTTATTATTCCTGGTGTTTAACGATCGTACATGGCGATTATTATTATTATTATTATTATTGTTATCATTATTATAATGATAATAAAAAGTTAGGTTTGTGAGTAATTTATGTTCCTGCTGGACGATGAAGTTAAGTAAGAAGGGCAGGGTGTGTATTTGGTTGAGGATTGTGAGAAAGGGGGAATGGGTACGAGTGGGGTTTGTTTGAGGATCTCCTGGCCGTCTGTTAGAGGATTCTAAAGGCGTTAATTAAATAGCAGGAGTCGGTGTGTAGGCCTCGGTTTCCGGCGGGCGGTGTGCGCTGCGTCCCCCCGCCAACACGCTGCAATCTGCGGATAAGGACACTAATCAAGGCCGGGGCTTTTAAATGAGACTGGGGAGAAATGGAAAAAAAAAGGAGACTATTTTCGAAAACTCAATTAGTGCGTTTTTGACTTTGATTCTGCGTTTTCGGTTTAAATGCGTGACAGATTTGTCCGTTTTTTGTGTTTGAAGTTGTAGTTTGAATTTAAGTTAAAAGACGAGCTTTCGGAGCTTTGATAAAAAAAAAAAAAAAGCGATGCATAATTAGTTAGCTAGCCAATTTTGTTTGGTAGCTAGGTGAGGTGGCAGGCGGTCCTGGGTTCTTTTTTTTCTTTTCTTTTCTTTTCTTTTCTTTTTTTTTTTTTTTTTTTGAAACGATCCCAGTCTGGATCAAAAGTTAGAATCGTGTAGGGTTCGGAAAAGCCCGGATCGAGTGATCTTTAAGCGTTAGGTTTGATAATAATCGAGCTAATTGGAGTGTGTGTTAGCTGTAGCCGAGCTGAGCTAACCCTGCCAATTGGTGGTTGCTAATGAGGCTGTGGCTTTAATTAACAGAATTATCACGAGTTCATGAGGGTTTTCATGAATGAATCCGGATCTGATGAATTTAATTAGTGGGGTGTTATTGTTATTATTATTATTAATATTTTTGGAGGGGGGAGGCTGTGTTTGGACTTCGGTGAGTTCGGAGTACTTTTATTTTAGGCGTGCAGGACAACTGTGTGTGTAGCAGGCGAAGCTAATTGGCGTAGCAGATGGACCACTGCAAATGGACTCTATTGGCATTTCCTTTAACAGTTGCATCATACGGAGACATTTCTCACTTATAGATCGCGCACCTTGAAAGCTTTGGTGATTTTTTTTATTATTATTATTTTATTTATTTTATTTATTTAAATGATGTTCAGACGAGGAGTGTGTGTGGTGTTTTTTTTTTTTTTTTTTTTTTTACTATTTATTTATTTATTTTAAAGCGACATTACACTGCAGCAAAAATCCTCACGATGAGTTTTTGGGATCTGATTTGCAATTCTCATCAATGTTATTATATTATGATAATAATAATTATTATTATATTATATTCAGAGGACATTTCTGACAGTTGAAAGTCATTTAGGTTTATGGCTGGATTGTGGAAGTTGTCCTGTGTTGTCTTAAGCAATATAAATAGACCAGTTATTTATTTATCTATCTGTTTATTTATTTAACCTATTTGCAGACATGTGGATCATTGGTGGTTAGGCGTGTGCTTTGTTATTATTTAATATTTGTTTGTGTATTATGTTTTCTTTTCTTTTTTTTTCACCCCCCCCCCCTTTTTCATTTTGTTTTAATGGGATATTAATTACACCAGTCTGTAGGTGGCAGGTAATTGACCACGTTTGCTTCATGGTTCTGGGGGCAGGTGGAATAATTCCTCAAAGGTTCATTTGATAATTAAGGGTTCTTTTGTACTTCTGTCAGGTTCTATGTGGAACCCTTAAAGAGGGTCAGTCAGTCAGGACCCACTTAGCAAGTTTGATTAGCAACAGTGTACAGCATTGTGATGTTACTAATAATAGAATGATGGTGCAGTGAGATAACTCTGGTGGCCTAATGGTTAGGGAAGCGCACTTGTTAAGATTGCAGGTTCGAATCCCCCCGCCAAAAAAAGCCCTCCTCCCATGGGTGCTGAAATAGTTGCCCCTTGCTCTGTGTCACGATTTCACACACGGGTGCTGTGGCGTTTCAGTGATGCCGATCGCTTTTCACTTTAATCCTGTTATACCTGGTAGTGGTAGCTCAGTGGTTAAGACACTGGATTGTTGATCAGAAAGTCGTGAGTTCAAATCTCAGCCTCACCATAACTGCAACTACTGGGCCCTTGAGCAAGGCGCTTAACCCACAACTGCTCAGTTTTTGTGTGATGTATGTAAGTAGCTCTGGATAAGGGTGTCTGCCAAATGACTTAAATGTAAATACCATGTTGCTGTTTGATTCTCGAATCTGATTGGCCCAAAGGTAAGGTCAAGTTTCTATAAGAGCAGCTATGACAGTAGTTCAGGCTATAATTCAGAGACACTCCACATAATCGAAGACTCGGGGGTAAACAGAGTCAAAGAACCTTTTATTTAACTAAGAATTACCTATAAGATGGTCAGGTTTTATAGACAGAGTCTCCAGTTTTAGAGCTTTGTAACAGACAGTGATTTATTTTTTGTTTTGTTTTGTTATGGGAGAGTCTTCAGGGGATGATTTTGTGCATTTTGGTTTCTTGGTAGCATGATGAACTGCATTTTTTCTTTCTTGTTAATATTATATCTTATTAGGAAAGAGAAAAGAGAGAGGCTCATGATGCAGAAATTGTTCACAGTTGTTATAACCAAACAGATTTGTGTCATGGACGTTATTTATACAATGTTCATTCTTTTTTTTTCTAGATTAATTGATGTTCGCTTATTTTTTTTTATGTATTAAGTATCAGAAAATATTTAGTATATTTAATATAACTAGTTTTATTTAACCCGTTAACACTACTCCTATTAGAACTCCTAAAGTGAGAATGTTATCAAGCGCTCGAAAGGACCCTCTGGTTCAGCACGCGCCTTATGCAAGTCGTGATTCGTTTAGGTCTGGTCAGATAAATTAAAAGTAAAGACAAAATAAATATCTCCTGACTGTTTCACTAACTTGAAGCATTCTAATGCTTAAGAAGGGTTTTTGTTTTTTTTGTGGCTAAGATCTCACAAGACAATGATTTCTGATAGGGCAGAAAAGATAAGGGAGTTAATAAGAATAAGCCAATCACAGGAGGGGGAGGGGAAAGTTGATGTGAATGAATTTGTGGGCGGAGCTTCTGAAGGAGCACTGAAGGGAGTTGTGTATTTGTTTGGCTGATGAGTTCAAATATCAACAGTCCTCCTCCTGAATCAGTGATTCTCCCTTTTACTAGATGCAGTTCCCTTCCGAAAGTACTGGAACAGCAAGGCCAATTCATTTGTTTTTAGCTGTACACTGTCAGTCCGAGATAAAAAAAAAAAAAATGAAGCTGAAGATTTCAGCTTTCATTTCCTGATCTGTACATCTAGATTTGTCAAACGACATACCAGCTTTGGTGGCAAACCACCCAGTTTCTAGGTGGTCAGAAGTAATGGAACCGAAAAAATATTCTGTATAGGACACTTAATGTTGGATTGATTATCGCATTGCTGCAAAAACTGTATAAAGCTGGGACCCAGTGGCATCAAGAAATAGAAATCTTCTCTTGTCCTGTTTTGTTTTTTTTTGTTTTTCTCCCCCCCTTTTCTTTTAGTCTTGTACCACAGCTTTTAGTTGTTGTTTGGGGTTTTTTTCAGAGGGGGGGTTCTTCCTTCAGAAGGTGAAATGCATCCCCAATTGGCTTACAGTCTGGTGACTGACTTACGCTATGGCCGCAGTAAGCAGATAAATCGGAAAATGCAGATTTTATGTAAAAACATTTCTCCATACTCGTAATAATTTATGTACCATTTTTTTTTTTAATTGTTCTACGCCCACACCAGAACACTGAGATGCTTTAGTGTTGTTCCACCGTTTCCAGTCAACTCTGCTTTGATTTCAAGAACATGAGCAGCTGTTATTTTCTGTCATGTCACTTTTCTGAGGTAACAGGGTAAAGTTAGCAGCTTTTGTAATGACACAACCGCTAAGTGAGAAGGTGGTTATTATTATTTTATATGGGCCGATAATAGATTTACTGCTTCGTGTTACAAATGAAATACAAAACAAACAAAAAAAAAAAAACTCAACATTGGGAGTCCCGTGTGAGTAAATAAGGGGATACACAACAAAGATTTACCCCTTGGTATATTAGGAAAAATTAGCCCATCGTTTTTCTTTTGGTATCTCTAGCACAAACATTCGCCAGTGTCATGGCAACCATGCGTCGCCATTTTCCTTGTCTGCTTTGCAACGCGAACCCGCCATTTTCAAAAATCTATGCGCCTCAGAGCGTTTCCAAAAAGAATAGTTTTCGGTGGCAGAAAGCACGGTTTTCGTGTGGACAGAAGTGCTAAATGGAGAAATTTCTAAATTTACCTGGGTTAGTGTGGACATAGCCTTGGCCAGCCTAAACCCCCCCCCCCCTCCCTTTTAGATTGGATATATTTGTCGGTAAGTTGTCAGACAGGAGGATTCTGTGGTCTTCAGAATTAATTCTACTGCTGCCATGACGAGTTACATCAATAAAGATTTGTGAGCCATTCAAGAAGCAGCCATTAAAGCCCATGTCATTAGTTCCAGAACTTTCAGAATCCTGGCTCATCACGGTTTTTCTTTGTGATTTCTATTCTGGCCTTCTGGTTCTTACTGCTGGTGAGTGGTTTGCATGTTGTGGTATGGCTTCTGTATTTCTGCAATTCTGGTCGATCGTGATCTACCACACATCAGGGTTGTTGGAGACGTCGCCGACTGTGGTTTTTGGGGTATTTCTTCACAGTTTTGTTTTCTTTTGAATGAGCTTTTTGATATTTGGTTGTTGTACACTAGTACACTTTTTTTTTTTTATAAAAAGAACATTTCAAATTGTTGAGCTATGCCCATTTCTTGTGCATCTGGTAAATTTTCCCTCTTTTCTCCCACAGACAGCTCACTGGTCTTCATGTTGGTTTTATTTGTTAATACAAAAGACAAATACAGTCTTCAATGGTGAAAACCAGGCCTCATACCAAGAGTAGACATTCGAAGCTGTTAATTGTTTTAAAGGCGACCCCCAGGCAAAAAGACACACCCGTGAGTCACGTGTTCCAATACTTTTGATCACTCAAAGAATGGGTGGGTTCAAACAGAAGCTGTTGCGTTTTAACACATTTACATCTAGATATCAGGAAATGAAAGCTTGACCGCTCATACTCATCTTTTGTTTTTGTTTTTTTAATCTCCAACGCAATTGTCCTTGGTATATAGTGAAAACAAGATACTAGGCCTTGCTGTTCCAATACTTTTGGAGGTCCATGGCTAGCTTGCAAAATGTCGTTGTCATGTTAGCTGATACCTCTTTGTTTTTTTTTTTCTCTCTCACTGGCTAACTAATTTATTGGTCCACCACTGGATTCCTTGCTGAGGAGTTTCCAAATTATTTTTCCTTGTCAAACTTAATCTGATTTAGTGCCACCTCCGTGGCTATCTGATGCCGTCCGTAAAGATTGTATATTGAATTCAAGTGTTACGTTGGCAGGAAGGTTCAGTCAGGTCTCCTTTAAATTGTGCTCATGTAATGCATGTAATGCATGCTCATGGAAGCATGGTTAAATGTTAACATGTAAATATTAGGTTTAGCAGGAGTACTTTGAATTCTCAAGTACTCGTTTGTATTCATTTCTCCATTAGTGTTTAGAACCTCCGTCTTTGCCTTCTACTCCCTAAGAAAGTACACACGTCAAACTCGAGGCCTGAGTGAATTTGCAAAGTGTTACAGTAAACCCTCGTTTATCGCGGTTAATCCGTTCCAGACTCTACTGTGATAAGTGAATTTCCGCAAAGTAGTATTTCCACGTAGTTAGAGCATAGAAAACCTGTTTAACGACCTTCTAAATACGGATTTTAACATTATTAGAGCCTTTTAGATGAATTTTTTGGAAAAAAGTTAATAAAAAAAAATAATAATTGACTTGAGACAACCGAGCGCAACTCGCATTTTCACTGTCTCGATCAACTTTTTAATTAATATACTGTATTTGAAAAAAACACGATAGCGTGAAGCCATGAAATTCGAACCGCAAAGTGGCGAGGGTCGACTGTATACTAAAATGTCCCGCAGTAACTACACAAAACACCAGTATGCAGTACTTTTTTTTTTTTTTTTTTTTTTTTTTTTTTTTTTTTTACCCCAATAAAAATGTTGAGGATTAGTTGATGACCCGTTAATGGCAATGCAATCAATTTTCAATGAAAAATAAATAAATAAAACCGATCCAACTTCGCTTTCTGAACGTGGAGGAATAGCAAGGACTATTTTGATCTTTTGTCAACATCTTTATAGCACAATTGCTGTGACAGCAAACAATGTTATTTGGCACATAATGCATATGTATACATGCATATACAATGTACTTAGCTATGCGTAGTTATCCATGAGCAAACATTCGGAACTTGTATTTCTTAAAATATTTCAGAAGGGTTCGCATCTGAA
Organism: Synodontis membranacea; assembly: GCA_025674565.1. Classification (NCBI taxonomy): domain Eukaryota; kingdom Metazoa; phylum Chordata; class Actinopteri; order Siluriformes; family Mochokidae; genus Synodontis; species Synodontis membranacea. The sequence continues at coordinate 5,574,363 of JAOVYU010000032.1, read as the reverse complement.
ATCCTCCTTTTCCATAGCTATGGCCTTTAATGTGGTTCGTTGATCGACTCCAAATCTCAATGCATCACCCAGAATAACAAGGTGCAAATTAAGTGAGATGGGAGATTAAGGGCGTGTGTATTTTTATGATCCTGTGTGAGTTAATCTTCACATTTTGAAAGTTATATATTTTTGCTATGTATTTAAAGAGGAACTGAATTAACTTCTATAGTTAATACAAAATAATTGGTTCTGTTACCCTTTTTTTTTTTTTTTCCTCTATGTATGTTCTAATAACCTTCGATTATGGCCCTTCTAAGGCTCACAATCAAGCTGACATGACCTGGACAGAATTTGACAGCCATGATATTAAAGTAATGGTTTCTCTGTTCTTACGTACAGTAGTACGTTTTGTTCCAACTGTGAGCCATGCGGGACTCACCTGAACTCTGGTGACTTCAGGACGATCATGTGACCTAAGATGAACTATTAATCATAGACATTAAACATCCGTCTGTAGGTACAGTTCCCTTAAAAATAGTTAATCTGTTGGATTGGAAAAATGTCGTCTAAAAAATGCGTCATTGCTCAAACAGTTCCATTGACTGGTGCAACAGAAAGCATCACAGTGTAACTTTGCGATACTCCCTACACCTACAATCCTCGATTTGCATCCGTCATATTTGCACAGCAACTGAAATGAGCATGACCCTAATTGTAGGCTCTTGGAACGTAAATAAGCTATTGTTGATCTGTCAGTACAGGCGCTAGGTATATAAACTTGAGTAAAATGTAACACTTTCGTAACCTGTTACTGTGCATGCTATTTGAATTTGCACATGACCGTAAATTGCAATGTATTTTCTGTTTATTAAAGATTTGTCATACTCAGAGTTGTCGTACTGTAAAGTGGCCAGTCTGGGTTCGGAAGCCATCCACCATGCGATATGTTGTAATAGCTTATTGTGCGTCTTTTATTTCAGGAGGAGCTGGGAGAGACCATGGGTGGGGACAGCGATGGGGGGTCAGTGTGGCTGTGTCCTTTGTGTCAACAAGGTCAGTTAGACCGTGATGGTCTTGCTTTGCACCTGGCCGACAAACACAGCGTGCTTCCTGCTTGCCTTGATAAGCTATTGGACATTGTGAGTAATTATTATTACGTTAGTGTGATCTCATGGAAAGTTGAACTCAAAGCTACCACCTTTAACGTTTCCCTGACATTAAATGTTAATAATGTTCGTAATGTTCACAACTTGCATACCAATGTGAATGGTACTGTTTAATATTTACAGTCTTTCATTACAGTTTACTGTAGCTTTTTTAAAAAAATTTTTTAATCTTGCATTTGTACTCTGTTAAGGCGACTCCCAAGCACTGTTCCAGCGATGAAGACAGAGAGTCCAGTGCACAAAACGATATCAGTACGTATAGGCCTCAGCTTCTGCTGCATGCATTTGCTATCAGTGAGATATCATTAACATGCATGCATGCTGATAGAAATGAATGTTTTTTTGGAACGAATATCAATCTCCGTTTATCTCTTTGTTTTAAGATGGCATGCCACAACAGCAGTGTTCTGAAAGCTCACCCTTAATGGAGTCTCAGAATGATGCCATGTCTAGCGTAACCGACCAAGATGGTTCCTCCCAGGAAAAAGAGGTGTGCGATGAACTGGGAGGAGTGGGAAATGAGAACAACTGGAGTAACATGGAATCAAATCAGGATAATGTTACCCAGCCTGAAAGTTCAGAAGCCTCGGTCAGCGACGATAAATCCAACGATAAAAGCAATGCGGCTGCAGAAGGTGACGTGAACCGTCCTTTCAAGTGTCATGCATGTTTGGAATTCTTTCCCACTAGATCGGCATTGAGCGTACATTATAATTCAGCCACCCATATCCAAAGGATGAGAACAGGAGCAGGGAATGAAGGCGATTCCTCAGCCCCTGTTCTTGCCCGTCCTTTTGTCTCCAACAAACCCTACCAGTGTGCAGTGTGTCGTGTCTCTTATAATCATGCCATCACCCTGGAAAGTCATTTAAAGTCTGTATTGCATCAGAGTCGTAGCAGGAACGCTGGAAATGCTGCAACCAATGCCACAACTAATGCAGGAACTGGAAATGTAGCAGCAAACGTGTCTGCCACTACCGTGGCTAATACCACACAGTTAGCTTATGTTACGACCAGTAATTGTGTCACACAAGCGAGCCTGACTGCATCACAAGCAGTGACCAAAGATGAAGAACAGGTTAAGCCTCAGCCAGCACCCTCATTGCTTTCCTCCCCAGTGGCCTCAGCTCAGGCAGTATCAGCTTTTCTTACTCTCTTAACCTCTAGTCCAAACTCTGTTCCACACTCCATCGTCCCCTCTCTTTTTACTGCTGGAACAGGTGCTGCACCAGGTACAGCAACTCCTCAGCTAATAACTCAGCCTCAAATGCTTATGCCACTTATCTTGAATGGACTCCAACCTCAGAGTCCAACCTCAGAATCCCCCAAACAACTTTTGCAGCAAACCGTGCCAGTCCTTGGGCTCAGCGCAGCACAGCAGGCTCTTTTGGCCCAAGGACTTGGTGGTTTGCAAAGTCAGTGGGCTGCTATTAGACTCTCCAATGCAGCTCAGATGCCTTCTGAAGAGGGCGACAGTAGTGCTGACAAGGGTGCAGGCACAGTAGTAAAAAATGAGGAGCCACAACAGGAGTCTTGTGATCAACAAGTGCCACAGACGTCTGAAGAATCCTGGACCACAGACGGTTCGGTGAAAAACGGTGGTGTTAAGGTAGAGAATAAACAAGAGTGCAGCAGCCTAAAATGTGAGGATAACGGTGTTGAGGATAGCATGTTGTGTACTGTCAAAATGCAAGAGAAGGATGTGGATGTGGATATGGAAAGCACAGCTGAAGAGGGTGGTCTGGGAGAAAATGCAAAAAGAAGTTCTGATGCAGATAAAGACTCGGCAGGCCAGGACCTTCAGTGTAGTTACTCGTCATCATGTCTTACTGAATCCTGTCGGTCTCCTACGCACAACGATAAAAATACTGTTAACGATTCAGAGGAAAAACATAGTCCTGCAAAATGCAACTCCTCAAACACTAATCTTGCCTTAATATCCTCACAGCATAAGAGTGCCAAGGCTCATGCATCCTTGTCCTCAGGACCTCCAGTACTAACTGAGTTTCAGTCTCAGGTTCTGTGGGCCTTTATTGAGTCACGTAATGAGGCTGATTCAGCAATTCCACCAAGAGAGGACTGTGAAGCCCTTGGCAGGGAAGTAGGACTAACCGAGGATGAGGTACGAAGATGGCTGGTCGATGCCCGCCGTGCCAAAGAGATACACAGTGACGAAGGAATGGAGCATGATGAAATGGAAGGAAGCATTGAAGATGATGAAGGTGCTTTAATGATTGATGAAAGCGAATATGGACAGAGTCCATCAGCAGGCAGTAGTCATGCAATGGATCTCTCAAACAGTTCCGAAATACACAAAGACAGTTTATATAGCCAGAACCAAGGGGACTTGTGTTTAACCTCTGACTCAGAAAATGAAGAATTCTACACTTCTGTTATTGTGACAGATGAGGAGAGCCAAAGTAGCTCTTTGAAAGAAGAGCCGGGTAGCCCGGTTAAACAGCCTTCACAGATGGAAACATCAGGGGAAAGGTCAAGTGGTGGAGGAAAGGTTCTCCGCTCCACTACAGTCTTCCTTTCAGATGCAGAAGATGACGACGATGATCAGAATGCAAAAAATAAAAAGAGAAAGAGAGAGATAGATAAGGAGGAATCCGAATGCAAAAAGGAGAGGCATGATGCTGACCTTGACCTTCAGTTAGAAGCACAAGCTGATCCTCCTACTCCTCTTTCAGTTACAGTTGACCATCAAGGTCTTCCAGCTGGAATCTTGCATCCTTTGCCTCTTTCCCTTTCTCTGGCCCCATTTTCTACTCAGTTATTCAGTCCCTATGTCCTCTCGGTTCCGTCGTCTGTCGTCGGAGTTGGTGTTTCTGAAGCAGACCGAGCCAAAGTCACGACCTTCACAGGTCCCGCAACTATTACTCGCACTCAAGCTCCATTTTCTGACCCACTTCATGGAGCTGCCATTGGTTCGCTTGCTCAATCCAGCCAGTTCATATCCAACGGAAGTGAATGCGAGTCTGCCTTAGATCTCAGTATAGGGAAACATCAAATTTCAACAACCTCTGCTTCTGTCTCAGCAAGCAACAAGGCATCTATACAAAAGACTGCTCTGCTTGATGGTCTTGGATTGAGGCCCACAACTGTTGGTATCCCTTCAGATGGGAGTCTTATAGTTGTTCAGGTAAAGCCTGATACTGCCATTACAATCCCAAACTCTAACACTACCATTGGTAACCACAATAGCTTGGCTAAGACAAGCACAGTGTTCATGCGGGCTGCAGAGAAAGTAAATGCCTCTTTGAAGGAGAGTGAACAAGAAAAGGCAAGAGACCAAAAACGATCTAATGCAAGGAGGTTCAGGGACATGAGAAGATCCAGGACTATCATTCAGGCTGACCAGCTGGATGTACTGTACGGATGTTATTTCAAAGACCCAAACCCAGGAAAGCATGAATTTGAACAAATTTCAGAGTGGGTGCACCTGCCGAAGAAGGTGGTTCAGATTTGGTTTCAAAACATGAGGGCCAGGGAACGTAAAGGGGAGGTTCGCTTCATCAGTGACGGCACATTGGCAGCTGTAGGTAAACCACTTATAAAGTTTACTTGGCCACTAACTAAGCCCATTTTTTCAAGTACCCCCAAATCCAACTCGAACCCCGCCACTCCTGGTTGGATCTCGCCTAAGGCACACACAGGCAATAATACCCAAAAGACAGAGAAGCTTATAGAGGTCAAAGAACCACAGAAAATCCCTATCCAAGGTCTGAGTAGGCCAAAGGAACTGGCATCCACTGCCATCAGTACATCAGCAGCCAAGACAAAAAGTGAAGCAATGAGTACATTTACGATGGTTAAAATCGCCCCCAAAACTGTGACCCCATTAGTTACAGTTCCAATACTGACCAGTAGCTCTACCATTCCCCTAAACCCTCAGAAGGCTAAGCTGGATGGACAGAGTGAAGCAGACAGGACGGAGGAGAAGGACGGACAAGATCAAGAAAAACACATCCCTGGGGCAACCAACCGCATGGTTCCAAAACTATCCACTACACCAATGAACAAATCTGTCTCAACTCAGAAACACAATGGCATTAATTATTGGTCTCAGAAGGGTCAAATTAAGATCAATACTTTGTCCAGAGAACAGCTGGGCCTGAGCACCCCACGCCCCATCATCACTTCGGCTTCAGTTGTAACTCCGTCCATGACTGTTACTTCAGCCCCGTCCAGTCAAAACCAAAAAGAAGCAAATTACATTCAGCAGCACTCCACCCCAAGAAGACCACGGACACACTTGAACTGTCTGCAGTTGTCCATTCTCCAGTCTTGCTATGAGACCTGTGCCCATCCTAATGCATTGGAGTGTGAAGCAGTGGGGACAGAGCTTGGTCTTCCACTTAAAGTGGTGCAGATCTGGTTCCAAAACACGCGTGCCAAGGAGAAGCGTTGGAGGCTACAGCAAGAGAAGCTGGTAAGATCATCTTTACACTTTTTAAATAAGCATGTTTAACGGTAATTTACAGATGAACCTTGTCCGATCAAACTGGCCACTTTGGACCATGGTGCACATCAAGATAACCTTTAAGGAGGTCCCCCCCTACAGTTAAAGTACAATATACCTGTACATGCAATTCTTAATATACTTCTTGAAAGTGATTAGTGTTCACATACATATCTACAATGAGAGGAAATAAGTATTCAGACATGTTTTTGCCGTTTAGTGTCCACTAAACGGGATACTGTTTATCGGGAGCACCTGTTTACCTGCACGTGAATGGCCAAACTGGTTAGAGTTATCTGTGGTAATGCAAATGGTCACTCTTGATAACCTTGTAGAGCAGAAGAGTATCTCAGAATGCACAACACATTAGTCCTTGTGGTTGACCATATATCTCCATTGCTTATCCTCTATGGCAACAAAAGGGTTCACTCCTGTCGGTCAAGGACAGGACTCTAAAGCTACCGTGGGCACAGGCAGACCAAAACTGGACAGTTGAAGACTGAAAAAAGACCAGGGGTATCATTTATAAAACTTTGCGTAGAACTCATAATAAAAGTGTACGTACGCTCAAAAGACGAAAATGACATGCGCAAAAAAAATTCAGATTTATAAAAAGGTGCGCACGCAAACTTCCAAGAAAAATAAGCTTTATAAATCGCACTCTATCTGGGATTGTGCGCGCGGGGATTTGCCGCATATTCCGCTCTCGACACGCCCTCGACAGGCCACCGTTCAACCATACACGGTCCATGCAAATCACCTCATGCATATTTAAGCCTCCAATGTAAACCTGAAATCTCCTGGCATCACGAGTGAAAAGTAAAAGTGACATTTAAGAAGATACATTTTTCTGAAACCGAGACAGATGTGCTTGCGGGTGAAGTGGAAGGCAGAAGAAGGATATTTTGTTTGTTGGTCACAGTAGTGGGGTGACAAACAAAAAGAAAAGCAGTGAGTGGCAACAGAGTGCTGTGAATGAAGTGAGTGCTGCAAACAGGACGGTGACCAAAATAAAAAAAAGGTGGTCAGATTTGAAAGGTTATATTGATTTAAAAAAAAGAATTGCAGCGCATCGAAAGAGCGTGTTTGCTAACGGAGGCGGTGAGGGAACATCGGAGCTGACACCTCTGGAAACCCAGATGGCTTCAGGTGGTGTCTGAGAAAGAGAGATACAGACATGTGGTTTTTATTTACATTTCTGAGAGAAAAAAGTTAGCTTTATGACAAAGCACAATGTAATGCTTAATTATAACGTATACCTGCCGGCTAATGCCCGCTTGTAACAGCCAGTAAGGAACCCCAGGGTCGTCAGTACCTGTATTTGTACCGGGATTGCGCGGTTCCGTCGGGTTGGTCTCTCTAACATTGGACCCAGTTCAGCACATCGCTCCAAAAGCACACATCTAGGTAATCTACATCTGCTTATGAGCCGGTCATCATCATGGGCCAAAAAATCTTCATGGTCCCTGAACACTCGTTCTCTTCTAACTCTGCCATCAGCATAATCTTCTCACTGGAACGCCAGTGCATCCGTTATGTTACGTTACGCACGAATGTGATGGCGGTATTTATGTGTTTTCAGCAATCAGACTGATTGTTTTACACCGTGTCCAAATGACCATGATAATCAGGACCACCTCTTATCCATTTACATTTCAACATCTGAGACGCGTAGATTAAAGTGTATAGACTACTGTACGTTAAGGTTTAACTTGTATTTATTCACTATTATAAATACGTGACTGAATAAGTGAAATTAGATGTATGGTGTATGACTCACTAGCACAAGGAATTATTATATATGTACTGATGACACTTCACCCGCGGTCGCATTTTTTTCCTCCAAAATGTTCGTACCCACTGTTTGGAGTTTGCGTATATTTGCGCACGTTCCGCCATTAAATTTGTTTCTATAGATCGCAGCGTTCGCGTAGGAAGAGGCGTACGTACCTTTTAGGTCCCCTTTTGTACGTACGCAACGGTTATAAATGAGACCCCAGGTATCGTTTTTCTGATCTTCAGCAATCTAGTTCGAGAGAACCTGTGCCCACTGTAGCCTCATATTCCTCTATTTGGCTGACAGCTGTGGACCCCAATGTGGTCTACTGCTCTAGCCCATAGAACTGCTGCTCATTGGATGTTTTTTTTATTTATTTTTTTGTGTTCATACCTTTCTGTCCCAAGTCTAGAGCTGGCTGTTCGTGAAAGTCCAAGTAGATCAGCAATTTCAGAAATATTTAAACTAGCCCATCTGGCGCCAGCAATCAAGCGGTCTCACTGAGATCACAGTTTCCTCTATTCAGACATTTGATGTGAGCATCGAGTAAAGCTTTTACTCGGCATGATTTCATACACTGTGCTGCTGCCACAATGATAGGCCGATTGGATAATTGCATGGACGTACAGGTGTTGGTAATAAAACGGATGGTGGCAGATTGATCTGACAATTGTGATCACAGATTTGTCAATGCAGTGAGATTTTCACTTCTTCACTCGCAAATTTTAACTGATGCCTTTGTATCTTGTGGATTTTGCTATTGAAGACGTTGGAATGAACGTGTGCTTCTCTCTTATCCCCCCCCCCCCCCCCCCTTTATACAGTCTCCTCTCTCCAGCGACCCTTCCAAGAAGTTGGACATCAGCTCGGGCACTTACCTACAGTACAACGCGCTCCGAGCAAACCGTCCGATTCTGCCCAAACCAGTACAACTGACAGTTCTGGAAAGTTCTCAGTCGCCTGCCGCGGGACAGCCATCGGCTCGTGAAACACTAAGAGGGAAATGCGAAGTGTGTAACGTAGAATTCGAGTCCAGAGCCGCTGCGCGAGACCACGTTTTCTCTCCCCGGCATCTCGCGACACTGAGAACCACTAACTTCGGTCAATCTACGACGCAAATTAACAATGGATCGGCTGGTGTCGTGAGCCAGGCTTCTTCGAGATCACCAGCTGGCAGCACTAGCTAAGAAACGAACTTAAGCTGCTTCATTCAGTGTGGACCCACTAGGCTCTTATGCTTTTAATCGGCAAAGCAAAGGTGCTCGTTTTTAAAGCTAATGCTCTTTTAATTCTGCACCATTACAGTGGGCCTGAAGAACTCTCCACTTTGGGACGTCGGCAAGATTTGATCCTAAACCCGAACTTATTTCAGTGACTTGTTGCCACATCATTTCACTAATAATAATAATCAAATGAATCGGTGATACTGGACATGCAATTGCTTAAGTTGTAACGGTCTCGTTTTATGTCTCACTGCTTTGTCTCTGTTTTAAACATCTGTTTTCTTTTGTGCTTGTTTATTATCCTTTCTTGCTAATTCAAAACACTCTGGCTGTTTGGGAATTGAGCGAAGGACCACCTGAAACTCATCAAAAGTTATTCAGTGATTATGTACATGGTACTGCTTTTGCATGAGCCCGAATGGCGTTCTGCATTGGCATTTTAATTCAGAGTTCTTATATCTTGATCAGATTCTACTGGATTTTTTTAAAACGTCTGCATTGGGAGGTTTTTTTTTTTTTTTTTTTTGACTGACAAAGAGAATAAGATCATGGATGTATCAGAAATGTACAAGTAGCGCAGGGGAAGTCAAAAAGACGGTAGTGCCGATATACATAAATGTAATGACCATTGTTTGTATCGCATTTTACAATATAGAATCCGAAATATGGTTTTGGACATTTTTTTTTTTAAGCTGTTATGGAACTCTAAGAAGCAGAACTATGGGAATACATGCAATGCCGCTTCAGGTTGGCCCAGAAGAAGGGTCGTTAGAACACAGCTGTCTTTATGTTGTCTTCATTATGGGAGACAAATAAATGCTGCCTAAGTAGGTAGTCTCCTTCCAAGCTAAAGGCAGTGGCGAAATATTAAAGTGTCCACAATAATATCGCGACGTATTGTAAGAATCAGTTATCGGCACATACAAATAAGAAAGCATATATTGGTTTGAAGAAACCAAGAGAGTTGGGCGAATGCTCTGAATCCAGACCGTCTAGGAGCCCACGTCTCCATCTGCCATCATGACAATCATACATATTTCAAACTCCGGTGTCTAAGTCCAAAAAAAAATGAAAAAGTCAAATGGTTGTCGTGCAGCACTTTCTTCCTTTATAGGTCTGAAATATTTTAAGGTTTCCATACTGCTTGGAATAAATGTTTGTATTATAGTGATTTACTGTACGTCAGATTTTACTGAAGTGTTGCCAGCTTTTGCTGTATTTTATTAACACATGGACAGGAAAGGATCAGACCTAGCCGCTGTGCAAGAAGCCAAAGTTAATTCTATATGCTACCGCAATTTTAAATGATTTTGATATAAATTTGTGAAACAGCAAAATTATATGAATTGTATTTCGCCATTTTTTTTCCCCCCTTTTTTTTTCCGTCATGCGTTTGTCATAAGCCTAATGTGTTAGAAATAATCACTGCTTGCAGCAGGTTTTTATGGGAGAGAAGTCATTTTATACCCTTTTCCTCATTGGGTTTTATGTGGGTGCAAATTGAGTACTTGTGCTGGGCAGGATTTTTTTTTTTTAAATATATAAACCCAATGCATCTCCAGCTGACCACGAGGTACTGTCTGTGGTTTTTGACAAGTGTGTCAATTTGCTGATACGGAAACTACTCAGTGCGACGAAAAAATAATGTGTGAGCTTGAAGGAAATGAAATACTAAAGAGAACTGTCATTTTAATTTTTTTTCTTTTTTTAAGTTGTATATTGTTCTTATTATTAATGTTACTCTGAATAGTTTAACAAGATGCAAAACTAAAATGTAACTTTTTAAAAGGAACTCTATTATGAAAATGGTATTCCAAAGTTAATCATCTTTCTCTTGCTTTCTGTCAATAAAAAAAAAAAAAAAAGGAAAAAAAAAAAAAACCAAAAAGCATTTTTGAAAGAGAGAGAGAGAGAGAGTTTTGTAATGGATTTCCCACACCTTGACACTTTGAGCAAGTCCCGGAAGGACTTTATTTTAAGCTGAAAGTGTGTGTATTTCAGTGGAGCGCTTGGATGTGTGATGATTCTGTATTTTTTGACGCACCTCCGTTATTTTTTTTATTTTATTTTTTTTAAACACTCTTGTGTTGAGCTGTAGCTCGTGTCCGCTGAGCATGAACTGAACGCGATGCTAAATAATGGGATCACGGTGTTGCACTGTTCGAAGTTGAGGCGGTGCAGAGACCTGCTTTTTGACTGATTTTATTTTTTTTTCTTTTTCCCATTAACACTTATCACATGTTATAACTACTACTTGCTCTTGTTTTCATTACTATTATCACAGTTTGATTATTATTAAATCATTACGGTTTTTAATAGCATCTTTATCTTCATTGAGATGGTCTTGGTATACTGCAAAAATGATGGTGAAAAGTGTTGTTATGAAATATTAGAATATTGTTTAAGCTTTGTTTCCCCTCCCCCCTTTACTTGTACCTTCATTTTTGTGTTGGATCTCCTTTGTTTTCTTATACAGAAAAATAAACTGAACTTCACTTAGTGCTGTTTTATTTGTCGACCCATTTAACCATCAATTTTTTATTTTATTTTTACATTTTTTTTTTTTTAAGTATTTTCTGAGGCGATATGCGACTTCTTTTAACCTGCTGATTATAGGCTTTTTTTTTTTTTAAATGACATTGCTTGACTTTTAAAAGGTCAAATGCTGATCAAGCATGGTTTATAATTTGCATGTCCATTTATTTAAAAAACTGTCTTTCAAATCTAAGCCACATTTATCTTTCTAAAGTCTCAAGTACGTGGTCTAACAGGGCTGTTTTTTCTTTCTTATTTTTATTTTTTTTTTAGATAAGTGATAAATGTTGAAAAAAGTACAAGCTTCACTGCCAAAAAAACAATTTCATGGCTTTTGCAACATTAAAAAAAAAATAGATAGATAGATAGATAGATAGA
>JAOVYU010000032.1:5496652-5507443 GCA_025674565.1 Synodontis membranacea | reverse complement strand
TCTATCTATCTATCTATCTATCTATCTATCTATCTATCTATCTATCTATCTATCTATCTGTTTGTTTGTTTGTTTGTATATTGTAATTTTTCATATGCAATGATTTTTTACTTTTTGGCCATTTACATGAACATAACCAATAATATAATGTAACAGAATGAGTAAAAACCTAAACATATTAAATTGCAATAAAAACAGGCCATATCCTTACATTACTGGTTCACTCAGAAATGTCTCATTCTGATTTTAATCCATGTTTTTAGTTTCAGAGCAGTGTTGCCATTACAAATGCTAACCACAGGTACAATACTAACACTAAAACAAGACAAAAATACAAATGTCCTATAAAACTCTTTATAAATGTGCTGTAAATACCGTGTATTTCCTCCAGCCAATTTGAACCTTGTCAAAGTTTTTCAATCATTTTGACCAACGATCTGTGTTATTTTATTCTTACAGAACCATAATAATGCCAGAAATTCTTTTAACTTCAACACACGTTTGGCTCAATTTCGCTACTTTTATTTATACACTGAGTCTGTCATTACTGAAAATTAAAGTCTTAAAAACTAATCTAAGTGTAAACCATAATGCCACCATCTCTTACTTCCACTCCCACCTGGACACACTCCTATTAGCAGGAGGATGGCAGAGATTTTGGGGCTCTGTTTCATCAGGACTGATCATCAGTGAGAATAAAATTTTCACTGGTGCTGTCAAATTGAAAAATCTGGCAAACTAAAGTATTGACCAGGGACAACCAACCAGTGTGCACTTCTTTTCCAATCTGTTCAGAGTGTGTGCGTCACTTTAAAGCTGCATTTATGGTTGCACTCAGCTAAGAGCCTGAGGCTGGTTTGAGACCAGTCCTGTGTTGTGTGCTCATGCTATTAGAGAATCAATAAGGCTAATTGTAGTGACTGGAGGGGCAGCTGAAATAGGAACTGACAGGTAACCACTTACAGGGAGGTGTGTGTGTGTGTGTGTGTGTGTGTGTGTGTGTGTGTGTGTGCGTACACGCCGTTTCCTTCTTAGCAAAAATGTCGGAGACATGCTTGATATGTGAAATTTGCTTCTTTAATTTATGCAACATTTAACTTCAATCAAGCTCTGTTGAGGTATTCAGTTTCACAAACAGATTTGCTGATGTGCTGTTGAAAAAAATAACGTACAAAAAGATGTCTCAGAGCTACAGTGACTGCGGCTCTCAGTTCATACTTCGGTATGATGTTTTATGACTCTTGGTGCAGTATGGTCCTGTACAACATACAAACATTGCAGTGCATTATGGGTATTTTGTAACTGCTAGGGTTCACAATTTAGACACCATCCAATTGCAATGAATTCTGGGATTTAATAAAAGTGCAGTAGATCTGCTTTGTGTGATGTGACTTCAAAATTTTGAAACATCGCAAAAGAGTGCCCTATTTTGTGTATAGCGAGTAAATTTCACACATACAGAGATTCAGGTAAGAGGCCTGGCTAAGGATAATGTAGCGCCAGTTTTGTTAGGAAGTTAAGAAGCGAACCTCAACACATTTCCCAGATAGCACACATACATTAAGGACATTGAAATGACATTGATTCAATATCAGATCAACGCATTCAACCACATTTCAATGTTGAAACAGTGCCATGGTGCTATCTGGGTTGTGCTAAGGGGAAAACTCTTGAAAAACATGGTTCCTCAATTTTTGTTTGCTACGGGATATTAGTTTGATAAAATAGTTGTACGTGAAACCTTCTCTAAGAAGAAGACTCTGTAGGGCTTTGCATTACAGTGCTTTGCATATCTATTTACCCCTTACTGTCGCAAAGAATTTCCCTTCAGTTCCAGATCATAACACTCTGGAAAGGTTCAAGGGGTGAATACCTATGAAAGACCCTAGAGAGCGTGAACAAGAAATGAAAGAACCATTTAGTATTTTAACTTTAACCTTTATTTTCTGAGAGTGTAGTACACATTTTGTCTGCTAAAACCACGCCTAAACCACAGTATTACCATGCATAAGCACGAGACTGCTTATTTACATTCCTACAGTTCTTATTTAGAAAGAATTATTACTTGTAGGTCAACATGGAGCGTGATAATCCATATCCACGCCTCAGAGGAGGAATCAGTGATATCACATTAGCAAAGAGATGAAAATGAATTATAGATCTCTGGTGGTGAAGGGGCAGAGTTTAATAGCTTAGAAGGTTTAATCAATGCCTATAAAGAGGAATATAAAATTCCAGGAGAGAGAGAGAGAGAGAGAGAGAGAGAGAGAGAGAGAGGAACAGTTACACACTGAGTGGTGAATTGAGAATTTAGTACCATAATTATACCAGGCTTTAATGTGTGTTCAATTGTATTTTATTTAATGTATTTAATTTATATTTGCATAAGTTTAGTCAAAAATTGTATTAAAGGTTTTTTTTTGGTTGCTTAATAGAAAGAGAGACAAAAGGAAAGACTAGGATAGTGTAGTTTAGTATAGCATCTTCCAATATCTGGCTATGATCTATCTTCTACTTAATAGCTAGCAGTAACCTGCTGCAATTTTTTTCTAGCTAGATAAATTGACTTTTGAAATCAAAAAGAAAAGTATGAAAAGCAAAATAATGCTACATGTTTGATACACAATGTTAACAACCAGTGAGTAAGCTAACTTGACCTAGCTAGCTAACGTTACGACAGGAGATTTCTGCTAGCTGCTGACAAAAGGAAAGCGATTAGAAATGTGTTTTGGAGCTTAATATGTTTTATCAGCTTAATATGTTCTAACCTTTATAAATTGTTAGCACTTTTTGTGGTGACATTTTTAGCTTTTGTTCAAGCATTATTTGCTAACAACATGCATGACTTACATTAGCTAACTTATTGGCTTTATTTTTTAAAGCATAATAAAAATCACGTGTGTACATTTGGCATAACAACATCAATTCTTTGGCTCAAATTGTCTCACTGGTATCTATGTTTTTGCTGGGTGGGGTTAAAATACAAAAAGAAGGTAATGCAATGATTTGTCCTTTTTGACCTATATCCAATTGAATATGATACAAAGACAAGATATTTACTGTTCAAACTGATAAACTTTAGTGTTTTAAGTAAATATACACTCATTCTGAATTAGGATGCAACACATTCCAAAAAAGGTGGGACTGGGGCAACAAAAGAGTTATGAAAGTTGTGTAATGCTCAAAAACACCTTTTTTGGAACATTCCACAGGTAAACAGGTTAATTGGTAGCAGGTGATTGTATCATGATTGGGTATGAAAGGGGCATCATTGTTCACAAGCAAGGATGTGGTGATTTTCACCAACATACAATTTCTTAACATTTCAGTTTCTCAACATGGAACCATCTACAATCTATCAGATCATCAAAAGATTCAGAAAATCAGGAGAAATCTTTGTATGTAAGCAACAAGTCCAAAAACCAACACTGAATACCTGTACCTGCGGGCCCTCAGTTTGTACGTTTACATGCTTGTATAATGGATATTATCACATAGGCTAAGGAACACTGAGGAACATTTTGGGAGACAGTGCATCACTGCATCTACAAATGCAAAGCAAAAGCCTTATATTAACAACATCCAGGAACGCTGCTTACTTCTCAGGACCCTAGCTCATCTGAGATGGACTGAAGCAAGGTCGAAAAGTCTACTGTGATTTTTTCATAGACATGGTATGCTCTGGGCTAAAGAGGAAAAGGACTGCCCAGATTGTTAGCAGGGAAAAGTTCAAAAGCCAGTGTCTGTGATGATATGGTGTAGTGTTAGTGCCCATGGCATGGGTAACTTGCACATTTGTGAAGGCACCATTAATGCTGAAAGGTACATGAAGGTTTTGGAGCAACATATGCTGTGATCCAGACGACGTCTTTATCATTGACATCATTGCTTATTCCAGCAAGACAACGCCAAGCCACATTATCCACGTGTTTCAACAGTAAGAGTCCCTCTTTGTAGTAAAAGAGTGTGGGAACTAGAGTGGCCTCGCTGCAGTCCTGACCTGTGTGTGGTGCATTACGAAGCACAAAATACAACAGAGACTCCAGACTGTTGAAGTCATATATCAAAAAAGAATGGTAAAGAATTAATGTAACTTTTATATTACATTAGTTGTATTATTACATTATATTACAATTAGTATCCTCAGTTCCCAAATGCTTAGTTACTTTTATCCCAACCTTTTTGTAACTTGTTGCAGCCATCAAACTCAGAACGAGTGTATATTTACAAAAAACAAGTTCTTAAGTTTGAATATTAAATAATTTTATTGTATTGTATTCAGTTGAATATAGGTCAAAAAGGATTTATAAATCATTTGCCTTCTGTTTTTATTTACCTTTTACCCAGCGTCTCAACTTTTTCAGTACTGGGGTTGTACATCAACTTAGTTAAAGGTAGAAAATTCTACCATTGTAGAAGGTCCATAGGTCTCATTGTAAAACAAAAACCATTTCATACCCAGAGTTTTACTACATGCAATCTATTGCACCTCATAAAATGTAGGCTGTGAAATAGTAAAGATAGCTCAGACACTGTTACATCAACTGTAGCTCATATTAAAGTGCTGGGAAAATAGTTTATTCTACCCAGTTAGAATGTGTTAGTTCACATTCTTTGTTAGTGTGTGTTTGTGTGTGTTGCTGATGACTGTAAGGTCAAAGGGTGACATAAGCACACACACTGATGAAGTAACATGTAATTAGCCAGAGTGCTTCTCTCTCTCTCTCTTTCCTATTACCCACCCACACACACCCACATACACACACGCGCACGCACAAAATGGGCGGCAGATGTCAGAAAGGTCGCTTTTGTTTTCTTGTGTCTTCACTACACACACCTCATCGCAGCAGTCTATTGTCATTAATTTGCTGTTGGGGGAGGTTCGTGCCCCTCCTATCCCACCCCTAGCCATCACTTAGTAAAACACACACACACACACACACACCTGTGAGTTATTGAGCCTATATATCATTCAGATCTACATTTAAAACAACAACAACTCTGAAAAGTGTGTAAAATTATCCATTTACCAACATTTATTAACCTGGAAAAACCTTTCCACAAAAGTTTCCACAAGCAATGGGTTCAAATGATTGTTTGACAAGATGCTGAACTGATTTAGAGATATTGCATCATGCTGACTCAGACAAATAAAAGCACCACATGGAACGTGTAAAACAATTCTTTACTGAATTAATGAGTTCACTCATGATTCATGCTGCATGTTTTTGCTTATGGTGATACAAAGCCATGTTTAGCTTATAGCTATACATTATACGGGTAGGAATCACAATAAAATAACATTTGCATTATAAACATGAGTATTTAGTTTAACTATGGCATAAAAACTAATAATAATTAAAATTATAATTATAATAATTTTACAGCGCAGCATCACAATTCGCTGCAACAACAAAAATCACCACTTCTAGTTAAAAACATACACTGTAATAAATAAAGACACATTAAATCACAATAAAAACCACAACAGTAAATTATAATATTAAATATAAGCTTGCATGTGTATTAAATAGAACAGGATGAAATAAAGAAAGACTGAAACTTGATCAACAGTAGGCGAATAGAACTGAACGAGAATTGGTTCTGAACGTTTCTCTCACTGAGGTGCATCACAAATGTCTTTTACAGTGGAATGAGCTAATGATCCCATGATGCTCTTCTGTGTATTCTCCACTGCTCGTGCTTTTAAGGATTAGCAATCCTTTATAAAGTATTTTGTAATTATTGTGTATGCAGATTCCATTTGTCTGACATGTCCCAGTATTTTTGCCCAGTTTGTTAATTCATTCATCTTCGATAACCACTTTATCATAGTCAGTCAAGGTGGATCTGGAGTATGTCCCACTCATATGGAAAGTGATAAAAAAAAAAAACTGAAAAAACTTCTTCACCAAACATCTAATTTATTACAGCCATCACAAGTTTACTCCCAGACCCCTCACTATTTGGTTCTAGGCAGAGAATGGAAACTCTGGTCACGTGGTTATTGTTGTTGGGCCCCAGAATGTTCCTATAAATCTAAGCACATTGCATTTAAGTTGCGACATGGCTTAGCCTATTACACCTGATGCCAAGATAGACTAGTGAACTATTTTATTACCACATCTGTAATGTCCAGGATCCTATGCTTGAGCTAAGATCTGTGTCTTGAATTGGATCACAGCCATGCTGTGTAAGTATGTTAGTGCGCAGCTTTGGATGGAGTCACAATGATTTGCGAGTTAATTCCATGGTCTGTAACTGGAAGTGATTCCTGGAAAAGGTGGGAAGCTTGTGGTGATGTCCCGCTGCACTCGAGCACATTCAGCGTTTAAAGGGCCATTCTGCTGATCTGCCGTGCGTGTTCCAGGAGACAAAGAATTAGCCGAGGACTCAATGAGCTGGCGCGCTGTAGAAAATACATGATAAATTGCTTAAATATAAAGACAAAGGAATTTATATATACATATATCAAGACATCTAAAAAAAAATAGGATATCGAGAAAAAGTAAAAAAAATTCATAATTTAATTAAAAAGGAAAACTTTCATATATTCCATATACATTAGACATAAAGTGAATATTTCTAGCCTTTTTTTTTACCATAATTGTGATGATTACGATATAGCTCATAAAAATCGGAAATCAAGTTTTCTCAAATGATTAGAATACTTCCTAAGATCAATCAAAATTGGATTTACAATACAGAAATGTCCTACTCTCCATCTGAAAAGCATGTTCATTTACAGGTATACAGTCAATACTTGGTTGGGGCTCTGAGCTTTGGCACTGCTGAGGTGTTATTGAAACCCAGGTTGGTTTGATACTGGCCTTCAGCTCATCTGAATTTTTGGGTCTTGTGTTTCTCATCTTCCTCTTGACAATACCCCATAGATTCTTGAGTTGGCTGACCAGTCAAGCACAGTAATATCAGGGTCAGCAAATTGTTTGGTCGTAGTTTTATCACTGTGGGCAGGTGCTAAGTCCTGCTGGAAAAAGAAATCAGCATCTCCATAAAGTTTGTCAGCAGATGGAAGCATGAAGTGCTCTAAAATCTGCTGGTAGACACTGTGTTGACTTCGGACTCCATAAAACACAGTGGAACAACACCCAGGATATGACATGGCACAGAAATCATCACAGACCGCAGAAAATTCACACTGGACTTCAAGCACCATAGATTCTGTCCCTCTTCACTCTTCCTCCAGACTCTAGGACCTTGATTTCCAAACGAAATGCAAAATTTACTTTCATCTGAAAATAGGACTTTGGAATTTTCACTGAGCAACAGTTCTTATGGTTTTCTCCTGAGCCCAGGTAAGACACTTCTGATGTTGTCTCTGGTCCAGGAGTGGCTTAATAATAGGAACATGACAGTTGTAGCCCCTTTTCTGAAGACATCTATGTGTGGTGGCTCTTGATGTACTGACACCAGCTTCAGTCCAATCCTTGTGAAGCTCTCTCAAGTTCTTAAATCAACTTTTCTTCATCCCTGTTGTTTGTGCAGGGATAAAGAAAACATTCCATGACCCTCTGTGGCTTACTCTCCTTGTGTTGACGATTGTCTTCTTGGCAACTGTCAAGTCAGCAGTTTTCCCCATGACTGTGGTTGCATGTACCGAACAAGACCGATAAATACACAGTATTTATACTATTTGAATAGTAATGTATTCAAACACAAAATCAAAATATTCTAATATTTTGAGATGTTTTTTTTATTTAGATTCGTAGGCCATAATTATCTTAATGAAAACAGAAAAATGCTTGACACATTTTAGTTTGGCATATAATGGGTCTAGAATATATATAAATTTTCACTTTCTTGGTTAACTGATGGAAAATATTGCACCTTTTCATGATGTATCCGACATATTAACTATAGTAAGTATTATTTTCAATCCATCAATCTATAAATATTATCATGTGATAAACAGATAAATAAATGTCAAGTAGGGTTCTTCCTTTCAACATGCAAAAATAAATAATTCCATTTGCAGGGTGAAAATCTTTCTTACATAAATAAGTAGCTTTGCTGTCACTTGAAAACCTTTCTCAATAAGATAAATGTCTGTCATAAATGTACACAGGATGTGAAGACACGCTGCAGATGTAAAACGCATAAATAATTTATGTGGAGGCAAAACTTCCCACCACAGTGGCGTCACAGAACTTCAGTCTTATATTAATACAGATGCTGATAAATACATGCAATTTTTTTTTTACTTCTACAAAGTAATCTTCATCATATAAATAAAATGTACACATAGAGCTCATTTAAACTCAAGCTCATGAAATGGGTAACACTAGTAACACATGGGCTAAATCTGCAGTCTATATATATATACAAACACTAGTGAGTTAATGCAAAGGCACCTTATGTTATATGAGCAAACTCCAAGTTGATAAAAAGATTAACTTATACCACATAGCTAGTGTTTCACTTCTATATGTTACTGTGAGAGCAGGCGTGAAGGGTGAACTTACTCTTGTGGATCTTCATGTGCTCTTTAAGCTCCTCTGCTTGATCAAACGTGCTGTCACAAAGATCACATGTCACCGGTTTGTCTTTGGCATGGCTCCGGCGTACGTGGCTGTCATGGGCGGCGTGAGAGGCGAAGGCTTTCCCACAGTGTTTGCACTTAAATGGCCTTTCACCCGAGTGCTGCCTGATGTGAGTGCGGAGGATGCTGGAGGCAGTGAATGCCTGCAACAACAAGCATCAAAACACTAAGATAATATACAGTACTTTTTTCAAACATTACATTTCCAAAAAATAAAAATGTTTGTCTATCAGTAAAGACAGATTACATAAGAGACCACATTTCATGAAAAAAAGGGTTTTGAAAAAAGAAGAAACAGCGAAAGTCTCCAGAAGAGCTGTGACATGCTCAGGAAAACCTACCAGCTCATTTTCTTATAAAAAAATTGGACCTGACATTACCATTTAAGGAAAAAAAAAAAAGCAAAGGGTTGCAAATATTGACTTTGTTTAACCTATAATTGTAACAGTTAAATTGTAAAATTCTAGTATTTTCTTTTCAGTAGAAAGATTCAATTTAATTATTTTCCAAGTAATCATTACAGCATTTCATTGCATGTACTTATTTGAATATACATTTGCACACTACTGTACAATTTTCATCACAATGACCCTACAATTTATTTACTAAAATTTGAAAAACAACATTTCTTTATTATTTTTTAAAAATGTGTTGTTTTTTTGCCTGGTGATAATCTGAAAGCTCAGCTTCCCTTACTTTTTAACCTACAGTAATGATCCATCTCCAAAGCAGTACTAAAGACACGAACTTCAGAATTCAACAAAATACTTGTAACATTTGTAAATGCATAACATTTGATCTCGTTGCTCTTACAAGTAAATGTTATTTGTAATAACAATAGCTTTGCAAAAAGAAAGGTTTTCTTATCACAGTTGACACTCGTACCCGTGTCAGGACTCCTTGTGTAAGTCCCTCTTTTGTGTTCTTATAAGACAAAAGGGGCAGGAAAACTTTTGTTCCTGCGCGTGAGTCATAAATTAAAGGCGTATAATTCTGGTACACAATAGCACTCGGCTGTGCATCTGCCATTAATTAGCATGTAAGTGTGCACAATGAGCACACACTCGCGTTAAATACACCATGAAATGGGGTGAAGATCCGCAGGATTTCTTACCCCCCCCCCCTCCTCCTCACCTTGTTGCAGTAGACGCATTTGTAAGGCCGCTCTCCGGAGTGCACGCGCATGTGCTTGTTGAGGCTCGAGGACTGAGAAAAACTTTTACCGCAAACAGAGCACTGCAAAACGAGACAAGACAAGAGGGAAAGCATGAGTGTTAGAGCAGTAACACTAACCTCTTCTGATTTCAGAATATTACAGAGTTCAGGGAGATGGGCTCGTTCAAAATTGTGCCTAATTTTTAGGGCAGTGACTCCGACATTCACGCTATGACCTCTCACCTCGTCTCTCACCCTAAACATAACCGTTTACTGATCGGGTTTCCCAAAAGCATCGTAAAGTTAAGACCAGTAATGAACCATGAACTTTGGGGTGCAATGCCACCGGAAAACCCGGCACCTCTTTTAAAGCTTTGCTGTGAAATTTTCCTGAGATTGCATCACTTTAAAATTATAAAACAAACAAATCATGCAATGCAAAACAACCGAAGTATAGGAATAAAAAAAATATTCAGATAGTCAGATATTTTGGTTTACTTTTAAGACTATAGTCACCCGTTGATTTCAGCCTCCAGAAATACACACACACACACACACACACACACACACATATATATATATATATATAAATATATGTGTATATGAATGAATTCAATCGGGGTTTTTTTTAGATTTCAAATTTCAAGTGAAAATTGCCTTCATTTTAAAGACGCATGTATCATTAGAAGTAACTAGTAATAGCTATAGCATTTGGGGTTTTTTTTTCTACTTATTGAATCTGGACATTTTATCCGCCTCAAAACTGAGGACATTTCGTTACCCCTTACAGAGCATTTTTATTTTTCATTGCCTATTTTTTTGAACTCTCACAGTAAACTGGATATCACATTATTATTATTTTTTTTTTATATTACAGGGTATTTACATGAAACAAAGTGTGCTTTCGTTGAATGAACTTAAAACCAAAATTTTTTTCTAGGAAAAAAAGATGTTATATAGGCTACAGTTGCCTATAGTGTTTCTCTCAAAATCTGTTTTTATATTGTTCCGTATTCAGGACATAATAATAATAATAATAATAATAATAATAATAATAATAATAATAATAATAATAA
>JAOVYU010000032.1:5459418-5469779 GCA_025674565.1 Synodontis membranacea | reverse complement strand
GTGTGTGTGTGTTGTGAGGATGATTCTATAACAAGACAGAAAGCTGTACAGCCTCTAGAATGATGTTTTTTATCAGTGATTAAATCTAGCAGCATATTCTCCGGGGAGAAATGACTGTACAGTGATAATCGTTCTACATTATTTATTATTTTATTACTTATTGTGCGTGAGGAAACGAACTGTGTGCGCGGTAATAATTCCTGGCGCTCGTGCTCGCTCGCTGAATAAAGAGCATGTGGTACGTGATTAGTAAGTCGTGTTTTCTCACCCTCTCCCTCCTCTTTAATGGATTTGGGCTCTGAGACAGTGAAACACTGCATGGTTTCATATTTCTGTGCCTCCTGCTCCTGCGCCTCCTCTGGGTTCACCAGCATGCGGCAAGTAAACGAGTGACTGTTCCTCCTTGAGCCCTCGCTCGACCACGGTACACCATTTACTGATACACAGAAACAATAAAGAATAAAGAATACTGTACTAGAAGCCAATCCTATGGCATTATACGCTACTAGTCTTTCTGTACGTTATAATGTACCGTACATTACACTAACATTCCATAAACTGCTATGTAATAGGTTAATATATTTATTATACTACAAGCTACTGTACTAAACACTAATATGCTTACATTTTACCATACTATAAAAGGTGAGGCTATTAAATAACGAATAAATAAATAAACGCGCTGGAAAACATGTGGGTCACCGGATGAAGAAAATTCAACAGAGCAAGTCCAAGTTCAAGGCCACGTTAATTGATTTTTTTTGACGTTAAGTGTGTAATTACGGAGAACTGGGCTCACGATGGAGTGACGGTGAACCAACACTACTAGAAAAAGCTTCGGGGAACTTTGTAACAAAGGGTAAGAAGAAAAATGGTTTCCTCCTTCATCAGGATAAAGCACCAGCACACCCAGCGCTCTCAGTCAAGCAGTTTTTTGGCTCACAAATCACATCGCAGTTCTTGACCACCTTCACTTGCTATACTGTAATGTAATGTACTTATGCATTATAAATTACTTATACTTTCTGCATGTGACCTACACTACCAGTCAAAAGTTTTAGAACACCCCCAATTTTTTTTTTTAGTACAACTTTTGCTACAGATTTTTTATTTTACGACTTCTATATGATTGAGTCAGAACAAAAAACATTTTATATTAGTTTTCAAAACATAATAAAGGCTCCTGGGTTTCGCTGTAAAAATAAGAACGTGAAAGCATAAGACCTTGTTGAACATGCTCAATAAATCTTACCAGCAATTTTCTTCATAAAACAAGTTGTACCTTCGAGTACTAAGGTTTTAATGAAATTACATGTTTGTACATTACAGTAAAACATGAAACGATGTCAGTACTGGGTGTGACGACCCTTTGCTTTAAAAAATAGTGCTCCCAGGTACAATGTGTGTGTGTGTTTTTTAAGGTCATAGTTTTAAACTTTAATGACATACAAACATTTTTCTGTAACATTTAATTATGTGCTGGAAAACATATATTTGGAAGTTTTTCTTCTGACTCTATAGTCATATATTCATATCATATATCGATGCTATAGAGGTCATAAAATAAAAATCTGTAGCAAAGCTGCACTAAAAAATTGGGGGTGTTCTAAAACTTTTGACCGGTAGTGTAAGTATATAGTACTATAAGCTAATATACTTACTACACTACAAGTTACTAAACTTACTGCACGTTATAATGGTAGAAGCTGCTATACTATAAGCTTATGTACTTACTACAAGTAACTACCCTGTTACTTGCCATATTTACTCCATAGTTATACTATCATCAGCTACATTAAATGTCAATATACTTACTATACCCGAAGACGAATGTATTTACTAGAATAGAGACTACTATCCTTAGTGTTATCTTGCTATAACCTAACATACTCACTATACTACAAATTACTATACTTACTGCATGTTACAACAGTAGAAGCATGTTAATGTTTTTACATTAACGATAATACTGCAACACAATAATTACTGTATAAGTATACTATTATCAG
Organism: Synodontis membranacea; assembly: GCA_025674565.1. Taxonomy (NCBI): domain Eukaryota; kingdom Metazoa; phylum Chordata; class Actinopteri; order Siluriformes; family Mochokidae; genus Synodontis; species Synodontis membranacea. Next base: position 5,467,770 of record JAOVYU010000032.1, on the reverse strand, counting down.
TTATATTAAATGTCAATATACTTACTATACACGCGACCCAATGCATTTACTAGACCAGAAAACTACTACCCTTAATATGTTACCTTCATGTATGTACTATAAACTAATATACTTACTACACTACAAGTTACTATACTTACTGCATGTTATAATAGTAGAAGCTGCTACACTATAAGCTAAAGTACTTACTATATGTAACTATACTGTAACTTGCTATGCTTTCTGTACTATGATCAGCTAGATTTACTGCCAACATACTCACTAGACTATAAGTATTATACTTTCTAGATTACCTTAGTATATGTCGCCCACTACACTATATATATGTTACTGTATGAAACTAGACTGTAACCTGCTATACTTACAGTGTATTACTTATACAAAATGATCGACTATATTAAATAACAATATACCTGTTGTAAGCTTTCATACTACAGCCTAAAGTACATACTACACTATAAGCTACTATACCTACTTGTACTATATGTTACCTTACTAAACGCATCTATAAGCTAATTTACCTACAGTATTAAGCTACTACAAGTTCCAAACTTACTATATATGATTATTAATACTACACGGCTCTACTATGAGCTTATTACTTTACTTTAATATAATGTACTATAAGTAAATACACTTCTGTCATTTATGGTTCTGGGCAGACTCCGTTACCCAGAGTGACTCTGTCGTGTCAAAATTCTAAATTATAATCTACTGTACTGTAAGCTAACGTATACAGTGTACGACCAGATACCGTAAGTCATTTTGAGACATTTTAAGACCTACTTATATAAAACGGGACCTTAGGTCACAGAAACGCATAATTCTAAGGTCTTCACTTTACTGTGAGTCTGTAAGGAAGACAATAAAGGAGGAGCGTGTGAAGCTGTTTGATTACCCAGTGATTTAGGCAGCAGGTTCTTAATAAACTCTGCGTGGTCTCCTACGTGTAAAATGCTGTAAACACTTGTGTTCATAAGCTCCTCCTGATTGTAGCGCAGGTACTGGGACACGTTTTCTGACACAAACACAATGTTCCCCTCCATGTTCACCACAAAGAAGAAGCCATCCAAAGCCTAGAAGAAGAAGAAGAAGAAGAAGAAGAAAAAAAATTACACTCAACCTTAAATCTTAAATAATCTTAAATAGAACGTAAACCATCATATGCATAAAAACATAATCATGTACAAGTCTGTCATGGAGAGAAACGACGGCATAAACCAAACAGCCGAATAAGTGTGTTTGGTCTGAATAATGTGGTTCTGGTGATCATGTATGTCACGTGTACGTCTTTGCCTAAGTAACGTATATAACCATGTTGAAATTTTACTTTCAATACACTGTTTAACCCTTTGGGGCCTAAGAACTCATCCATGCATTTCTATTAATATCTTTGAGATAATACAGCGCAGAAATGGGGTTCAAAGGTCGCCTGAATCTGTAGGATTCCACTGAAAATGCGATCGTACGTGGCTTAGACACGGAGTTATGAGGCGAAGAATATGTTCAGTCCAGCACAGCGCGGTGCAGTTCAGTTCATTCAGTTGACAGTGGAGACACCGGCAAGAGAGAGGTGGAAAAAAATATATCACGCTAAAAGTTTTCAGTTGCTGAAGTTACTGCAGAAAGTTTAGAAAAGGTTTCAAAAAAAGACACACTTCGAATTTTCAGCCTATGGCCGAATTGTCTCTTTACACAGGTCAAATGGAACTTCATTATAGAGAGAGCTGAGATGGTTCTGAACATTTTGATACAACACACGTGGGTATAATGTTATGCAAGTGCCTTTAAAGGCAAATTTACGAAAAAATTAAGAAAATGCCTTTGGGTTAACAGAGAAATTCACATTCTATTTACTTACTTAAAGTATAAATGCTGATTGCGGTGCCAGCGATACTACACGTTATTATCTGAGCACTGTTACGTTCTAAAAACTTTAAACAATGTGCTGCAGTTTCTCTACCTTGCCAAACTGTTTTTATAAGACACTAATCATCGTAGCTGTAATGTTTTATGCAATCCGGTCAAAGCCGTGATGGTATTCGCTCACACACTTTATCTTATACTCACCCTGTTAAAAAAAAAAAACACAAGCTAATCACAGTGTTTCTTACTGGATGGACGCAAGAGTGACGATAGAGAATAAAACAGGGAAGTGTACTCACTCCTGAGTAAATGATTTTACCTGAAATATACCCTGACTTTGTTTCGTTAAAAGTGATGTTTAACTGAAAGACATGAAAAGAGGTAAGTTAGCTCTTTGTGTGTGTGTGTGTGTGTGTGTGTGTGTGTGTGTGTGTGAGATAGTGAGAGACAGAAAGAGAGAGAGAGAGCAAGCTTTAAGACCTGCAACAGCTGCTCGCCCTCATTCCCAATGCAGATTACAGGCTGCAGCTCTTTCAGTGTGCGTCCTGTGTACAATGTGTGTGTGGGGGTTCTGAAAAGTAGCACTTGCAGTGTCTTGACAAGGACGAGTCGGACGAGTGTTAATTGAAGGAGCACCGCATCAGTGAGCATATGTGCTTCCCTTCTTAGCGATGCTCTTTCCCATTGCCACGGGCCGTCTCTACAGATCTGATAAGAAACACAGCTGACTGTAAACCCTAATCTCCCATCTCTTTATCTTACAGCGTGTCTACAGCCTTCAGATTGCATTTAATATGCTTTAATACTTTTTAAAGCTTTTGTAAGATGTATAAGAAAGTGTTTTGTAAAAAAAAAAAAAAAAAAAAAAAGGGATTAAAATAGCCTGTTATATATATTTATGACACATGAAGAAAAAAAAAATAAACTACAGAAAGACAAGAATACAAAACAAGAAAATTGCCCACGGCATTAAGATGTGTCAAGGTTTCATGCCACAGTAAGTGAGCTTTAGACTGCATTTCCTCAACGTGTCTCTTATTAAGAACCTAGTACTCTGTGATGATTAAATTAAGGATCCTGATGGAAACCTCAAAGCTCTTGTCCATTCTTGTTCTTGGGAATTCATCTTTGTGTGTGTGTGTGTGTGTGTGTGTGTGTGTGTGTGTGCGTGAGTGCGTGTGTATAGGAGTGGGACGTGACACCATTAACATCATATCTCTGCTTCAGATTTGCAAACAATAGCCATTTCTTAATAAACATTTTATGTCACTTTCGTTCTCTGTAGTACAGTTAAATGTTAATATTAAAGGAGAGAGAGAGAGAGAGAGAGAGAGAGAGAGAGAGAGAGAGAGAGAGAGACATGGCCTCTGACGGTCATATTAAGTACACACTGCAGTGTAAACACACATCGTGCTGACTCCACCTCTCTCAATTTACACAACAGCATGTTCAGAAATGTGCTGATAGATGAATGTTACAGTGAACAGGCTGCTCGGCTCCGTCCCAATGCGCCACCCCACGGTGCTTACATAACCACCTCTATTACAGAGGGGAGAACGCTTGAGCTGCCAGGCTGAGTGGCTTCGACACACACACACACCAAAATAGAGAGGGAAAACCACACACACACACACACACACACACACACACACACACACACACACACGCACACAACAAATGCTAGACTGCGGAAAATAATGAATGACTTGATTCAGTTCATTTAAGATCGATAACCTAAATAGGGTAAATTAAAACAATCAATAAAATCAAAGCACTACATTCAATTAACGTACATTAAAGTAAATCTGCCGAATCAAACCCACTGAATCAAACTGAAGCTAAGTAAATGGAATGAGATCAGATGAATCATGTTAACTGACTCAATCAAATCAAATCTGTGAAATCAACTGACCCCAATTCAGTCCATTAAAACAAATGAATCGAGTTGTTTTTTTGTTTTTTGGCCAAGTCTCATCCGCTTGCTTTCACCTGTTGCAGGCTAACACATGCCATCCATCACATCTTTACAAACCGCTGCTAATACTACATGACCGAGCACACAGGCACTACATGATTGGCTAGTGTCGCCCTGACTGACAGCTGAGAGAGTAACACCATCCCTCCCACCCAGAAAGCAAAGCCAGTTACTCACTCTTAGCCTCTCAACCGTGCACGGCTGTGGCATTTTACAGATTCAAAATCGCAATCTCTCAATTATAGGGCCAGCACTATGGCGCGCCACTTAGGAGCCGACGTTGAGCCAAGTTAATTAAATGAAGCCAGCTGAATCATGAAAAGTAAATGAACTCCACTGAATCAAGAAATTCGTAGCAAAATAAGTGAATCAAATGAACCAAATCAAATCAACCGAATCACATCATTTGAATCGTGACAACTGAATCAACTCAGCTGATTTTTTTTTCTTTTTGCCTTAAAAGTGATACATGTCTGTTTGATTTTATTCTTATACGCAAACTGTAAAGCACTTTGAAAGTACAAAAGCACTGACAGTTAAAAAAATTATATTATTAATCATATGAGATCTCAAATCTCATCAGTTGTGTCTCAAAATCTCATACTACATATACTGTACGTGTGTGTAATGTGTTCACACTGGGAAATTCAGTGAGAACTTGGGGCACTATTAATACCCGAATGATGTGTTAAAACCGCAGATAATCTCGTCTTGTGCTCCACGGGTCGCAGCTGCTCTACACAGAGGAAGTGGCGGACCATAAGACACAGGTGAGATTTATAACTTTTTAAAATAGTCACAAACTCGACAGCACCATGAACGGTATGATATAAGACCCTGTGCAATGATCATTTCTGTTTTCTGTCTTTTTATTCAATTTGAGGATTCATCAAAATACTAGATAGTCAAGTAGACAGTACAGAAATGCATTTGCATAGTGTGTGATTTGAAACGGAGCCAAAGCTTTTTTTCTTTTCTTTTTTCTGAGTGTTTAATTAGTCACTGTCAAGAGTGCAGGTGCGTATCATCCCTCTGTTGTAAAGGCTCTCACAGATGGAGAAAAAAAAATACACACACACACACACACACACAGGTTATTTTTAGCATCTGCTGTGTGTATACATCGATGCCGGACCCCTGGCGCTATAAATATTCTCTGATAAGCCGTTTGGTGCATTTATGTATCCAGCTCAGACGGTTTGCTTTAATATTCAACACACTTACATCATTTCAATTTCAGGGCGATCTGATTAATTACACTCTCACCCCCACCCACTAAAAAGTTCCTATATTTTTAACCAAATTCTATCTTTGAATCTGAGAAGCTTTTAATATACAAAAAAATGTATTCGTACAAATGTGCAAATTACAAAAATATAGACAAAAGGAAGTTGCCAGGAAAAAAATTAAAAATTAAAAAAACACGTTTGAGAGTTCAACATGTGCTGTGGTATAATTAAACACAACGGAGTACAATATCACTAGCCTTAGTTTAAGTTTAGCTAATTTTACAAGGTTTTTGCAGACTCTGGTGCATTAAATCACAATCTGACCCACAGTGTGATACAGCTAAAAAGGCAAAGACCGAGCTGACCAGCTTTCAAGACCAGGTTTCTCTTGTCTGTGCATAACCACAGGTTTGGGGTGTGTGTGTGTGTGTGTGCGTGCACGTGTAACAGCGGTCATTTTAACTCAGAAACCATATGCGGGAACAGACCCACCTCTAGCATCATTGGTCCGAGGGCGTCTTTGTCAATAACACTTTGGCCTGTGGACGAGACATCGGCCTTCTGCACCTCGTCCTCACTGCACACAGCTGCTTTCTCTGAGAGACACACACAGAGACACACATTACATAGTCAAATCTACCAAAGTCAAACAGAATAACAGAATGAAAGTGTTTAGTGTTAACAAACAGGGTAAAAATATTGATGTATAACTAGAGATAAAACTACATACATGTTAAAGTCCAGAGTGCGCACTACTGAAGCTATAGATTCTTTTTTGCTAATTTTCCCTAACTTCCCCTAAATTAACCCTAACCCTACGTAAAATAAGTACTGAACACGTCACCCTTTTTCTCAGTAAATATATTTCTAAAGGTGCTACTGACATGAAATTTTCACCAGATGTCGGTAACAACCCGTGCAACCCACACATGCAAAGAAATCAAACCTTAGATGTCCATAAATTAAGTTATGTGTAATAAAATTGAATGACACAGGGAAAAAGTATTGAACACACTTACTTAAATTTATTTAACAATTCATACAAAAGCCTTTGTTGGTAATAACAGCTTCAACACGCCTCCGGTATGGAGAAACTAGTTGCATTGCTAGTTGCATTGCTCAGGTGTGATTTTGGCCCATTCTTCCACACAAACGGTCTTCAAATATTGAAGGTCCCGTGGGCCTCTTCTATGAACTCTGATCTTTAGTTCTTTCCATAGATTTTCTATTGGATTCAAGTCAGGTGATTGGCTGGGCCATTCTAGCAGCTTTATTTTCTTTCTCTGAAACCAAGTGTTTGGGATCACTGTCTTGCTGAAATGTCATCCATTCATCCTTCCTTCAATTACATGATGTTCGCCAGTGCCGTATGCTGAAAAAAAGCCCCACACCATGATGTTCCCACCTCCAAACTTCACTGTTGGTATGGTGTTTTTGGGGTGATGTGCTGTGCCATTTGACCTCCAAACATGGTGTGTATTATGGCATCCAAAGAGTTCAATTTTGGTCTTATCTGACCACACTATATTCTCCCAGGCTATTTCACAGGCTTGTCTAAATGTTGTGCAGCAAACTTTAAACGAGCTTTAACATGTTTTTTCTTCCACAAAGGTGGGAACATCATGGTGTGGGGCTGTTTTTCAGCATACGGTACTGGCAAACTTCATGTAATTGAAGGAAGGATGAATGGGAAAAATGTAACGGGACATTCTTGATAAAAATCTGCTGCCATCTACTGTACCAGGATGATGAAGATGAAACGAGGGTGGACGTTTCGGCAACACAATGATCCCAAACACGCAGCCAAGGAAACTCTCACTTGGTTTCAGAGAAAGAAAATAAAGTTGCTAGAATGGCCCAGCCAATCACCTGACTTGAATCCAATAGAGAATCTATGGAAAGAGCTAAAGATCAGAGTTCATAGAAGACTGTTTGTGTGGAAGAATGGGCCAAAATCACACCTGAGCAATGCATGCAACTAGTTTCTCCATACAGGAGGCGTGTTGAAGCTGTTATTTCCAACAAAGGCTTTTGTACGAATTATTAAATAAATCTAAGTAAGTTTGCTCAATACTTTTTCGCTGTGTCATTTCATTTTATTACAAATAACTTAATTTATGGACATCTAAGGTTTGATTTCATGTGTATGCATGTGTGGGTTGCATGGGTTGTTACCGACATCTGGTGAAAATTTCATGTCAGAAGCACCTTCAGAAATATATTTACTGAGAAAAATGGTGACGTGTTCAGTACTAATTTTACCCGCTGTATGTGACAGGAAATAAATGATTATTTTCCTGCAGGTTATCCATTTTAACTCAAATGTTAAATAAAATACATATGCACTTCATTTTACATTCATGAAATGAAGCCAAAGCGCTTTAAAAATGAACTAGCCTAATCTAACTGATGGCTAGCTTATGTTTGTAAAGAAAACTGGCTAGCTAACTGGGCATGTTATTCATTACTCAATGCTAAATAATACACACATCATCTACTTGTAGCATCAGATACTTTTGTAACTGTTAATGGAAGCAAATGAAACTTGTGCACTTATTTACAAAAGTGTGTTTATTTACAGTGTGGTGAGGGAGACACCAGAATGGCGGCTAAGTAAATAAAGCGTGAAGTGTTGCTTGATGAATCATTAGCTAAGTTATCTAATATTCTGAATGCTAAATTGCTAGACTAAACTATTTACATGACAAACACATTTTATCAGTCTCAGCACTCTGAATGGTTCTTTTAGTGAGGAACTGACTTTGGAAATCTTTCGGAGAGGTTCTAAATAAATATGTGCTTGACTAGCCTGTTAGCTTTAACCCTACTTTGATAATCTAACGCGTGACAACTCAAAAACACGTGAGTGTACCAAGACTCAGATACAGACTTTCTGCATTAAACAAAAAATATTTTCTGAATAAAACGTCATGTGATAATGAATTTTAGGGTTCATATGTACTCTGATATATAGGTTTGCTAACAGTATATGTAGGTTTGCCAGTAACTACCAGCAGAACAGCAATGTTGCATCAAAACCTGTGAAAAACTGACTTTGATGACACTTTCATTCATTGCCTACAAAACTACACAAAAAAGGTCTGCAATCCATTTTTCCTATTTAACAATTTTAACAATTCAGTATAAAATTTTAAAATGCTATTCTAAAAAAAATGCTTGGGGAGCTTCTAATTTTGATTAATAATAAAATAAAATAGTAATAATATATACGATTAATAAAAAAAATAATATATATTATTGGTTATAAAAAATAATAATTAG
>JAOVYU010000032.1:5386648-5403995 GCA_025674565.1 Synodontis membranacea | reverse complement strand
TGTCTGAAAAGTGGTCTCTTACATATGTTGCTTTCTTTACTGACATACAAATATTTTTATGCTTACAATTATTATTAGTATTATTTTTTATTTATTTTTGGAAAAGTAATGTTTGGGAATATGAATTGTTGTTGTACTGAATCAGTACGGCAGAATTCATAAAATGTAATTTATAACACTATTTGTACATAAAAAAATAGGATGCCTTAAAAATTTTTTTACAGTACTGTGTGACAAAAACAAAGGCTTGAAATAGAACACTTTTTAATCTAATCAATATGGAAGGTAGGAAAGTTTTTGAATGAAATAACAGGCTGTTATTTTTTAAATGATTATTATTATTTATGAATTTATTTATTTTTAAAGATAAACCGGTACATATATCTCATTCACTCCTGAACACAAACTTCACCCTCTAATATTCCTCACATTTCCCTCTACTTCATTAAATAAACAAACAGAAACAAAAAAAAAAAACCCCAAAGAACTCCATTTCCCATGATGCCGCGCGACGTCTCGTGCCGGCACTGTTTTATTTTTATTTTTTTAAAGAACTAAACTTAAATGAAAAAAAATAAATAAATAAATAAAAATAACAGTAATAATAATAAAAAAACACAGTCAGGATTGACAGCGGGAAAAAAAAAAAAATAATAGTAACGCTAACGTGGCTAAAGGGGCAGAGCGTCTCTGCGTGACAGCGCGCGCGTACAGAATGCCACGTAACCGTCAAAAGCCCTGCCGCACGCGCTCAATCGTCCGCGCAGCCGCGACAGTGCAAACCGCTCGAGCTTTAAACCGTGCGCTGCGCGCGAACTCCATCACGAGAGCCAGAGAGATGATTAAAGAGAAAAAGAAAAAGAAAAAAGAGAGGCGGCGTTACTGGACACGTAAACAATAATAAAGAGGAAACGCAAGAAGTCTTCAATCGGGGTTATTTATTTATTATTATTATTATTTTAAAGGAAGTAGATGTGTATCAGACTGAACAGATCAGACAGTCTCAAGCCCTAGATCGGACACCCCCCCCCCTCCCTGTATATGAGTCTGAACTTAATAACTCTGATTTCTTCTTTTCTTGTCCTCACCTCGAACATGAGTCCCAGCAGGAAGAGCATGGCCACACACGACACGATATCTGCGTGGTTCTGGATGATGAACTCGTGACTCAGGACAGGAGGAGTTTTATTATTCTTCTTTCTGATTGCCATGATGCTGGAGAAACTTCTTTTCCTGACCAGGAGAGAGACAGAGAGAGAGAGAGAGAAGAGAGAGAGTCGAACCTCACAGCAGCCCCGACAGCACTAAAGCCACTTCACTCTCCAGCCTCCTTCTCTTCTTTTCTTACCCCCAGTTCTGCTGAAAGTCTGAGCTGGCTCACTGCTGCCCCCTGCTGGCTGGGAGGAAGGATGCGGTAGTGCAGTGGATGGTCACGCGTGCTGTACGGAAGCCCGTTTCCGCCCCTATGATAATAATGAGGGTTCTCATACTCATGACTCATAATAACGACATAACAATAGTTTTCTCATATTTATGACTTTCTGTCGCATAATAATGAGATCCTATAAACAATAATGAGACCTGTCTCATAATGATTTAGTTTATAATTATAATTATATCATGATTATCGTATATGACTTAGTATCTCATAGTTATGAGAAAGTTTCTCTGAATTATGTCATAGTGTCTCATAATTCCATTAGTATCATAATTCCTTTAGTATCTCATAATAATTACTCAGTCTATCATAACTATGACTTAATATCTTATAATTCCATTAGTATCTCATAATTATTACTTATAGTCTGAAAATTATGACTTAGTATCTCATAATTCCATTAGTATCTCATAATTATGACTTAGTGTCTCAATATTATGACTTAGTATCTCATAATTCCATTAGTATCTCATAATAATTACTCAGTGTATCATAACTATGACTTAGTATCTCATAATTCTTTTAGCATCTCATAATTATTACTCAGTCTATCATAATTATGACTTAGTATCTCATAATTCCATTAGTATCTCATAATTATTACTTATTGTCTCAAAATTATGACTTAGTATCTCATAATTCCATTAGTATCTCATAATTATGACTTAGTGTCTAAAAGTTGACTTAGTATCTCATAATTCCCTTAGTATCTCATAAATTTGACTTAGTGTCTCAAAGTTATGACTTAGTATCTCATAATTATGACTTAGTATCTCATAATTATAACTTAGTATCTCATAATTCCCTTAGTATTTCATAATTATTACTTAGTGTCTCAAAGTTATGACTTAGTATCTCATAATTCCCTTAGTATCTCATAAATATTACTCTGTCTATCATAATTATGACTTAGTATCTCATAATTATGATTTAGTATCTCATAATTATTACTAAGTCTATCATAATTATGACTTAGTATCTCATAATTCCCTTAGTATCGCATAATTATTACTTAGTCCATCATAATTATAACTTAGTATCTCATAATTCCCCTAGTATCGCATAATTATTACTCAGTCTATCATAATTATAACTTGGTATCTCATAATTCCCTTAGTATCGCATAATTATTACTCAGTCTATCATAATTATAACTTAGTTAATTTCTCTGAAAAATCATTTACTATCTCATAATCATGAGCTTTTATGTGAGAATCTTGAAAATATGCCCTCATTATTATGGAAATAGTAAGTCATAACTGTGAGAAAATCATAATGATGCTTCAAACTCTGCTGCTCTCTTCAGACCACACAGGCAAGCCTTCCACTTCTCCCACAACTGAACTCACCTCCTTTGTCAAAAGTATGTGCAGAATGTGTCCTAATGCTGTTTTTATGGTGCCTTGTAAGTTGTAATTTCCAAGTTGTTATAAAGTCATTTCATGTGAAACATCTGATATGTGACGTGAAGAAAACAGAAACTAAAGACGCCTCCATTAAAACATGACGTTTGTTTGCTCTGTAAAGACTGTAAAGTCTGAGTGGCTACTAGTTCTACAGTATGTGACTATACTTACATTCATGCAACATTTTGGGATGAAATTGCAGAACAGCAGCAACAGCAGGCAATAGCCAGGAATGTACTAGGCTTACTCTTATGTTGATGAATACCTTCTCAAAACAGCAATTAGTATGGTCAGTGTCATTGTGTCAACTAAGCACTGTGTCTGTACGTAACTGATCTAAAAGATCTACTGCTATAATTTAAAAGTAGAAAAAAGTAGACTGTTCACATTGTGCGCGGTCATGCTGATTTGACATCACTCCATATAAAGTGGAGGAACTGGTAGTTGAGAAGACCGCTCCAAGTCGAGGAGTTGAAATTGCAAGTTGAACGGGTATTTTTAGTTGTTTTTACTGTTGGGAAATTATAAGTTGCAACCTCTCGTTGAATGCAGCAGTAGTTTCCATATAGGGAAAAAGGGGCGGAGCCGAGCAGCTGGCAGATAATTTCTGGGCCAGAAAAATGTAAAACAAACAAACAAAAAAAAGCCTGTAAATTTAAATGTAAAAAATAAATCCTTTGGATGACTATTACAGATCTAGAAACAGAATGAATTAATCCATGGTATCTTTAAAAAGTAAATTCTTTTTGCACCAAGTACCTAAAGGATACACAATAAGAAAACTGACCCTGTAGCCACACAGAGGCTTTAGACACTTATTTACAAAACTGACTATGAACTGAATAAAAATCACCATTTTTAGGAATGCATTCACACATGACTACTTAGAAACTAATACAATTTCCAAATCTCCATAATGTAAGTAACTAGCCACTCAAAGAAGTACTAGTTTAGTGGTTTAATGCAATATGGAAACCTGAAATAATAATTTTACATAATAAGGAAGAACTAATAAACAAACTCCACATTTACAAACATTTTGATTGGTTTGTAATAAACTGAAAACAGTAATACTGGACATCAACGTACAGAGGATTCCATATCATTCCAGATCTAGGTTTCTACTGCCAGAAGATTAGTTCCTTATATCTGCTTTCGAAATGCTGACTGGCTCAGAAGGCATGCTACAGGCTGTATTTTAACCCCAATCTGTAAATCACATGCATGTCTTAAAAGCACACAATAAACTTCAGGCTAAAGCGAATCAAAAGTAGAGTGATGACTGCAAGTACAAACCAGCTGGACAGCATGAACTCGTAACTAAAGCAAAACCCATGCAAGTAAACACAACACACTGAGTGGAATGCAAACTATAATTGGTATGTTCCCAGTAACTTTGGGTTTCAAACTGCCAGTAAGTGCAGATATGACAGCTTGTTATGATGAGCTCTAATACATTACACAACTCAACAAAGTACAAGTTATTACATCCACGATATACCTATAATGATAAATATATTAGAATTACATGACTTACTCCTCCTCCTCCCCATTTCGGCTAGTCCCAACTAGGGGTCGCCACAGCGGATCTTTTTGTCTGCACGTCCGATTTTGCAGAGATTTTACACCAGATGCCCTTCCTGACGCAACCCTCCCCATTTATCCGGGCTTGGGACCGGCACGCAGGCATATACCAGAGTGTGCACCCCCTTGTGGCTGGGTCTTTGTACAGCACCCGGCTTTCTCTGGATGTCTCCCACCCAAGTACTAACCAGGCCCGCCCCTGCTTAGCTGCCGCGAACAGGCGAGATCGGGCACCCCCAGGGCAGCATGGCTGTAGAATTACATGACTTACTATTCTTCTCAATCTGTATATGCACCCAAGATGACCACTTCAGTTGTTTTTATTTTACTACTTTACTCTATTTATTTTCTAGCTTGCTTCAGTGAATGTTTTGCTGTATACAGCTATATTTTCCACATATACTATAATCATAGTTATACACACAACTATGAAAAAAAAGAAAAAAGTGGAATGACTTTTTGGAAGACTTTTTTGGGAGTGGAAAACTCTTGTGGTTGAGGCTCTCTCTAGTTTACTGGTCAGAAGGTTGGGAGTTCAAACCCCAGCACCACCAAGCTGCTACACTCTTAACCCTCTCTCTGCTTCAGTGGTGAGATATCGTGACTGACACTGTGAAGAAAAGAATTTGGCTGTACTGTACTGTATATGTGACAGATAAAGGCTTCTTCTTTCAGAATTGCCGAGTTGAATGGACGTCTGGGTTTGTCAAGTAGCAAAATGAAGTATTTATATGGCAATGTTCAGAACTGAAGATGGCACATGGCATACAAGAACATCAAGGAGGTTAAAACTGGAGAATGGAGAATGGAGAATGGGACGCCAGTCCATCACACCGTGCACCATGAACACACATTCCTTCACATACTCATTCAAACTTTATGGCAGTTTTTAGTATAGCTAGAAGTACAGTAGTAGTGTACCTGCACGTTCTCATTGCAGTGGGAGAAAAGTAAGGAACCTGCCCAGACAATAACCTGAGCTCAGGATCCAAGCCCAAAAGTGGCAGAGCCCATCATTCTGCTCTAAAGCTATATTTAGGCTGAAAATCTCTCCGATTTAATGTACTCTATATTCTATTTTTAATTCTGCTCATGTTCATGAAGGGTGCCAATAATTCTGCACGAAGGGTGCCAATCTGCATAAACTCAAACATACCGTGTATAATCTAATGAGCCACTAGGAAGATTTACGGTGTGCTAGGTTGCGCGCGTTTAGGAATGTTGGAATGGGTGTGTGTGGGAATATTTCGTCATACTTTAGTTTTGGCAGGGAGACACAAAGGAGGGAGTGGCAATCTAGGCTTATGAGAATGCACAGACATTCAGAGAAACTGAGAATGACAGCCACTTTCCAATGGAGGAAGTAGACGTGCGTGCGAGCTCTCGTAAGGTGAGCACTTTTTCGCCCTGTTTTACTATCTTACATTTGTGTTCAGATACACTGGGACCCCGTTGAGATCATATCTTACATTGATTACACAATACACAGTTACCAATGTTGTGGTTAGCTAATGGTTCAGATATAGCGAATGTAGCGCAGATGTACTGTTTAGGAGAACGTAGAAGAATACAGAAGACGCGAATCATTTTAAACTTGAAACATTTCACAGCTGCCTTCCTATGGAACAATTACGGTACTACCCCTCACTGAGACTATACATTATTGCGTAATGATTTTTTTTTACAGTACGTTGAACTGTAGCACAGTTTTAAATCAGCGATTAATACTTGGAGGTGCAAAGTACAGCGATTAGTCATAGCAAAGTCAAAATGAACCAGTACGTCATGATAAGCCTACGTCCAGTCTGTTTTTCACCTGTCTGACGTTAATGATGTCTCTATTTCTGAACAGGTTATGAGGACAAAAATGCTTTCCCAACCTGGATATCCTAAAGGAACAAAATTAGAGGACCACACAAACATGGAACTTCACCTAGTTTGCCTCTGACATCAAAGCCATGGGTTTTTCCAGATTCCGTTGGATCTGCACTTTTGTCGGACTGATCTTCTCTGTGGTGGATATCGCGTCTGATTTACTGCTGAGCGTCCAGTATTTCAGGGAAGGATGCTACATCTGGTTTGCACTGACTCTCTTGTTTATGCTCATTGGATCTCTGTGCACACAGATTTTCAGCTACTCTTGGTTTTGGGATGATTGTAATGCTGAGGGGGAGACCAATACGCACACAACCCGTATTGGCTTGCTCCATCTTTTACACATGGGCTTCTTCACCAGGTAAATAACTAGTTTTTTTGGTACAAAGTGTGACATTATGGCAACTGGCTGTAGTTACAGAAAGCCCTAAGAAATTTACACAATGCTTTAAACTTCATGGAATCAACGTCATGGGTTGTAAAACTCGTAACACAAATACTTTCGCTCCTGGGGAAGGGGGGGGGGGGGTATGCGCTGCTTCCTCAATAATAGGGCAGGTTAAAGAAATGGCATGTGAATCATTCGGAAATCTCAGTGCTATCCTATCACCCTCACCAACAAGAACATCTTAAAGATAAGAAGGCCACACTGAGTAACTGATTAAACTGACGAAAAGGACAGTAAGGAAGAGGATCACACGCAGCTGCTACAGAATGTAAAATCCAGAGCTAATCAGCTAAGGTGAGTTTGAAGGTAAATCAGAGTCGGGAAAAACCCCCCAAAAAAAACACATTCAAACTGAAGGGAGAATACTCAGGCATAATCCAAAAACAGACAGCCGTGAACAATGTTCACAAACATCTTCACAAAAAAAGTGAGAGACAAGGTCAGTATACTGTATACACTAACTAATACTACTTGATTTCAAACAGCTGTGACCGATTAGGGGTCACTATGGAAATAGTATACAGTATACTGAGAGAAAGCGTTCCCTAGTGGCCAAACATGGGACTGTCAGATGAGGCTGTGACCCACTGATGAAACAGTACCATCAGAAACCAAACCTACTGTACCAAGCCTTTAAAGGCTTAAAGGCTGACTTTTCAGTCAGTAAACAAAGGTGTATAAAATGTGAAGCTAAAATGTACATATACTTCTAATCACTGGATGATGGAGTTGTTTTTTCTCAACTGTACTACATTCCCCAGAAAGGAACTCTTTTGGCCAAATAAAAACATACATGATTGGGTCTGAGTGCAATGCTGCAAGAAATGAAAGCAAACTATTTTCTGCAAAACAACTCCTTATCTTCAGAGTGCCTATACTGCTTACTTTTGTAGGTATTATGATCTGCTGAAGAGGAGCTTTAGTTGTGTATGGCGGACGCCCTCTGAGTCGAGTAATGAGAAGGAGCTGTTTGGGCTGGCGGCTGATCTGAGCATGCTGCGGCTAATGGAGACATTTCTGGAGAGCGTTCCTCAGCTCCTCCTGCAGACATACATCATGCTGCAGCACCAGCGCACCTCCAAACTACAGTGTGAGTAGTCACTGTGAGATTCAATGTACATCAGAACAATATTAATAATAACCTTATATAAAGACATAGAGAAGTTAAAGGACAAACATATACAAAATGTATTGGTAAGGTGTTGGGTTATCACAAGCTGCCAGAACAGCTTCAATGACCCTAGGTATGGATTCCCTGGAACGGTAGAATTATACTGAAAGGTGTCAGGGTGAACGCAGGGAGAGACAGACCTGGATACAAAGTTACAGTTCAGACCAAGTCCAGAACAATGTCAATGTAACAGGCAAAAGGTCGATCGACTGACGAACAGAGCAATGTAGATAGGCAGGAATAAATAAACGGTAAACAATAGCAAGAGTCAAAACCGGAAGAAGAAGAATCAAAATGCTTGGCGACGCCAGTCGAGAAGTACTGAGCATGTGCTTCGCAATTGGTAGGTGTGAACCAGAGTCCTTATACTGTTTGTAATTATCAGGAATGTGGATCTCCCGTGAGTTACTGAGGCGGGTTCAGGTGTCAAAAAGAATGAACTCCATACTTGTAAAAGAGTGGATGTAAAAAGTCCACTCCATGTGGCATGAAGTAAAGCCACTAATTCTCTGACATCATTTTCTATACCACCTATCCACTGTGATTTGTGGGGAAGCTGGAGCCAATCTAAGTAGATTATGGGTGCAAGGCAGGGTATACCCAATCCATCGCATGTCTTTGAACCATGGGAGGAAACCAGAGTACCCGGAGAAAACCGAGGCAGGCATGGGGAGAACACAGAAAGGCACCCCGCTCGACCTGAGGATCGAACCCCGGACCTTCTTGCTGTGCTAACCACCCCACCACTGTTCCACCACTTCTTCTTCTTTTTCCTCTTGCTCCCTGTTCGGGGTCGCCACGGCAGATCATCCATCATCTGCACGTCAATTTGGCACGTCAATTTAGACTAGCCAATCAATGCATGTCTTTGGACGGTGGGAGGAAACCAGAGTACCCGGAATAAACAGGGAGAACATCCACCACTGTTCCACAACTAATCATTAAAAAAAAAATAGTTGACTAGTCGTCTTTAACAAATTCAGCATCAAACTTCATCAAACAAATTCTGCATTAACTTTCAGTTAAATGCCGTACAACGGCTACACATTACATTTTTAAAGATTCTTTATGAAGTTTCCCTTAAATAAACAATAAGCAAAATAACAACTCATGAATGTATCATTCATTCATTCATTCATTCATTTTCTATGCCGCTTATCCATTGAGCATTGTGGGGAAGCTGGAGCCAATCCCAGGTGACATCAGGTGCAAGGCGGGGTACACAGAGCAGGGCCAACACAGAGACGTACAACCAATCACGTTCACACCTATGTGCAACTTCAGTCAGCTGAGATTGACTCTTTTAAAGAATAAGCAGTAGATAATGGAGGGATGGATGGATGGAAATGACATATCACTGATTGAATAGCCTCCTCTAGTACAGCAATATAAGGTTGTCACCGAAGCTGCTTAGCTATATATAAATAGCTAGATAGTTAATAGCATTATTCAGTGAGGCACTAAATAAAGCTAGCTAGTTAGCCTTACACTGAGGGATTGTTATTAGAGTATATGACTTCATTAAGCAAAGTATTGAATAAAATAAGGTGTTATGTGATCCAGCATTAGACTGAGTCCGGGAGCATTTTCACTCAGTGTGTCGGCCATATTGAAATGTTCATAATGCAACAATGCTTGATAGATCCTACCCTCGTTTCACAGGGCAGGTTATAAAACCATGAGTACAAAAAGTGTCAAGTATCAAGTGTTCACTCTTTTCTCTTATTTCTCTGCAGTTTTAAAAAAAAGAAAAGAAAAAAAGAACATTTTTCATATATTAATAGTGTACTATGCGCCACTAAATTACTAAAAGTAAACACACTACTTACATTTTATTTGAGACACAGTGAAAAGGACAGAGCATTGCTAAGTACTGAACACTGCACAAAGGTTCAATTTCACAATGCAATCAATCACCACGCTGATTTCTCTATTTGTCTTGCAGATCTTAGCATGACCGTGTCCTTCCTAAACGTAGCCTGGAGCACAGTGGATTACTGGCGCTGTTTGCGCCGATCACTCCCCAGCACAAAAGAAATGCCACTTGGATTTCCTACAGTCGTCTACCTGCTTTATAAAATCTTAACCATCACCGCCCGCATTCTGAGCTTCACTCTGTTCATCATGCTGACCCCCTGGAATATCCTGGTGTTAGTTTTCATCTGGCTAGCAACGAGTTTTTGGGCTCACGCGGTGAAAACCGATTTCTGCACGTCCCTGTGTCTGGAGGAGATTTATCGCAGCGTTGTCGGGGTCATTCTTGTCTTCACTTTTTTCAACATAAAAGGAAAGAAAACCAAAAAAGAGATGGTCATATATTACATGATGAGCACGCTACATAACTTCTTAGCTCCTGTTTTCGTGTACCTGCTCATGCCTAAGACTGCAGAATCAGAGTTCTTTTTACCCGTCACGGTATTCATATTATCGTCGAATACAGTGGGCTTGGGATTCCTGATCCTCTACTACAGAGCTCTACATCCGCGGTATCAAGATGAGTCAGATGCAGTGGATGGAATGGTCGCAGTGAACACAAATATTTCCCCCAGAACAAGTCGTTCAGACAGATTTTTAAGACTTTAACGCCTTGCAGTCTGCGGATTGAGGACGATGTTTAAAGCCTCAGGGAAGCTAAATTTCTTATTAGGTTAATGCTTGTCTTGTTCGCACAAAGTCTTACTAATGTACAGACTCTTATCCAGACGTACTCTGCTTTTCGTGTAAAGCGGCTGGAGGTCTCACAAAGCTTTCACGAAAACCTCACATTCCCACTTAAACGTTTTTTTTTTAATGCATTTGAGCAATCAGTTGAAACCTCGATCCAAGCTTGGATTTGAGAACTAACCTAGTAAATAAGAGCAATCCTAGCAAGTGAAAGTAAAAGTAATAAGAAAAAGTGAACTAGTGAGCAAAAGCTACTTCTGCAAGTTGAAGCCAACCCAGGAAACCGGGTGAGTGAAAGCTAAGGCAGTACACAAAGGCAAAGAAGCAAGCAAGAGCTAACATCTTTAATGCTGATGCATAATATAGTACTAACCCATAACTTACAGATGCAAAACTTCGGTTATTACATCAACGAGTTCATGCTTTCCATTGTGATCTCTGCACCTGTAGGTGACATAAAGTGTTCATTTCACATTAAAGTGTATGAAAAAATTAAAAGCAATGAGACAGAAAAGATGAATATCCCTATAGTTCCTAACTGTAGTTCCTAACTGTAGGAACTGTAACCCTAATCCCTAATTATTCTTGTGCTTATTATTATAGCTACTTGTGGAAACTGGTTTAGCTGATTTTGTAATAGCGATAAAAGACTGAACTCTTAGGACTACTGAAGGATTATTACTAAATCAACACTGAAGCACTTTACTTGAAGTCGAACCTCTTAGGTAACACACTCTTTATTGCTGTCGGCTTGGATGTATCAGAAATTCTTCTGATATATTTCAACAGACTCCAACACCCCCTCTGTTTGTCTCATGTCATAAAGTGTGAACAGTGCACTTATTTTTATTTTATTTTATTTTATTTTTTACATTTTTGCACTCTTTATATTATTATTATAAAATACACTATGTATTTTCGATTTGTTAAATACTGATATGTTGCTCAGCAGAATTCTAGCGACAAGCTGTTTTTGTGACTGTCCAACGCCAATAACCAGAACAAACCACCAGGTGGTGCTGTGCTTCAAAAATATGTACTCCATCCCTGGAAAAGCTGTTCAATCTTACATTAACTTGTAGATATGAGTAAACTTTTTAAAACCTATTTGCATATGGATAGTATTTTTTTTTACACAGCATGTATGTATATACTCAATTTATAGAGTTTATTACCTCCACCAAGCAGTGCTTGGTGGAGGTAATAAACTTTCTGTTCTTTCTAAACTTTCTGGTTCTTTCTGTTTGTTTGTCTATTTAAGCTGGATTGTGCAAAATGTACCAAAGCGATTTCCATAAAACTTGGTGGAAGGGTCTAGCATGGGCCAAGGAAAAAGCCATTAAATTTTGGAGTGAATCCGAGTCATGGGGCAGAGCCATGAGATTAGTTTCTCTTTTACTAACAGTGCATCATTTGGCCTGGGCGAAAGTCTGCCATAAATCTTTAAATCCAGTAGATGGCAGTAAAGTTCAAGAGTGACAAAACATATCCAATGTAGAAATACGCTGACTCCATTGGAAATATATCCAGACATACTGTATAGATCAGTTGTTGTTGCAGATGTGTATATCATAAAATGGTTGACTACTGTAATTGGCCGACGTCTGTGCTCTCTGAGAATCCTTATAGTTATTAGTGAATTAGCGTAACGCACATATTATGATGTAATACACAGAATTTAGCGACAAGCACAAAAATGCACAATAAGACATCAGAATCTCCAATTAAAGGATAAAAAGCCTCTTTATACTTTGAACCCGGTAATCCCTGGATTCAGTGAGTGTGTCTTTGAGAGAGTCTAGGTCATCACGTGCAGGGCTAAAACACAACAAACCGAGCTAATTCTGTTTTGACTAGATTCTAAGGAAGTGTGTAATCCTGCCAACAGAGAATGGGTTGAAGTTGTGGACAGAAAACAGATTAAAAGAGAGAGATTCAGATGTTACCAGTATTTCCCAAGTATACTGTATACTTTAATCTCCTGTTGAAAAGGCTCTCTTTTTAAACAAATAGCCACAACTCTGTGCCTCCCACGCCGTGTATTAAAGCGCTGAGTATATATTTTGTCTCCAACAGACTGAATGGCGGTAATGTCAAGGGATCTGAGAATACCACCATCATCACCACCACCATCATCATTGTCATCATTATAGGGAAATTTATATATATTAAACCTAAATGCCCAAATGTGATCATTTTCCTAAAAACTATTTGGTACTTTATGCTTTCCTCGTTTAAGTGCTGCGCCGTCAGTCGCTGTGTTTACAGAGTTGGATCGGTCAGTCCCGGTAATTCCACTGAGACAAGAGAGGAAACATGCTACAGAGGAAGTGTACACGTTCCCACAATCATCAGGAAACAACCACATCAGTTTCTTCAAACCCACAACCACTGATCATCCACTGATCTTCTTCAGTGATTTTCAGTATGGCCACATGCAAGATTACAATTTACTGCTATATAAGAGCCAGAAAAAGTCTGGCGTGCCGTGTAGTGGTGTTTAGTAGCAGCTTTGGAAGCTGATCTTTTCGGGCAGAGTTTACAGTTGAAGAGGTGAGAGAGCTGTTACCGACTAAATCCTCATATAAAAAAGCGTGAATAAAAGTATCTCGATTCGTCTGTGCAAGGAAAATAAATATGTCTGCTCAGACAGTTTTAGAGAAATTAACCATTAAATGTTTTTCATTACCGTTAAAGGACTAACCCTAAGCCTAACTTTTTATATGAAGCACATATGTTTATTTTGCAAAATGATACACTATTGAATCAGGTATTTTTTGGAGTCATTTGGGCATCGATGGGGTGCTGGGACACGTCATGTCATTAAAAAAAATTCCACCGGCACAACTATCAGCATGTAGTTGAACAGCATTGTGGGTAATCTAGAAAATTGTTAACTAAAGTGTGCAATCTTGATAAAAAAAAATAAATCTCCATATCAGTAGGTCATGGAAGCGAATTCTAATGATAATTCTAATGTAAATGTTCATACAGAGTGGATTTTTTTGAAAACGAGTCGCTGGAACTGAAACACACACACTACACCAACAAGGATACATAGAACAAGCTTCAGAGGAAGTGTACCTGATCCCACAAGCCTGAGTTCGTGTTCTGTCATGAAACAACCATGAAAGTGTCTTCAAACCCACCAGCACACTAATAATCTCCTCCCTTCCTTAATGATTTCCTGACAGATCGCCACTCTGTAATGCAGCGTACAAGCCAGAATCTTACCGCAATTTGTCCAGACACAATAAACACACAGAGCTGGACTTAGCTGTGGCTGTTTTTCATTAAGGCTTCAAAGTCTGCAGAAAGCCTGATTAATGTGGTTTGGTGAAACAGCGTGTCTTTAATTATTACGGCTGAGCTCACGGAGGCCAGAATGCAGATACATTAGCAGCGAAAACAATTCATAAACATCCAAATTCTGACAACAGGGAGCTTTGCCTCATGGTCGGAGAATTCTCCGGAATCAGGGGGATGAAATAAGCCTCCGGTGTGCTGCACAAAGAGTGCCGAAGGTTCTTTAATCAGAGAGGAACGGCAAGAAACATTGTCCGAGGCAGTGACAGATATATGGGCAAATAAGGGCATTTTAATTCGATCATTTTGTTTCGGCAATCTAAATAACGTGCACATGCAATGGGCAAAGTGAGATTATTATACAAATGTGTTATGTGGTGATGTGATATAAATGAAGTCCCATTAATGTCCCCACCGCCCCCATCTACATCATTATAGTGATAAACGTAATTAAAGCTCCACTATGTACGATTCAGTTATTTGCAACCAACTGAATGCCCCTCCCTTTCCTAGCATATATTGAAATATTCAGTGTCCAGCAGGCACCATAACATGCCCCCAAGTACCCACACTCATGCTCCCTTGCATTTTCCACACTAAATAATAAGTAAGAGTCTGTACTTCTCAAAATGTGGGTCCTCCAGCTTGTTCGCCGTGCATCAGCAAACCCTGATTCGTCTTCTGTCTTCTTCCTCGTCTTCCTTTTTTCTTCTTTATCTTCCTTCTGGTGCTTCCTTGCGGATTCACGCTGCAATGTGGAACGGGCTCCCCAGAGGTTAGTCTGTTCTGTGCTACTATAGCGGCGCAACACGGCGTCTTATGTAGATATAAAGCTCACGAAACCACAATGAAAAATCCTACATAATGGACCTTCAAAGGCTAGTAATATAAAAATGTTTCTAAACTAACAATACGTTACAGTCGAACTAACAAATTTCCAGCATTCCAGCGTTCTTATCTAAAGCTTCCTGGCCAAATGTCCTGTTTATCTTTCCTCCATGGGCAGAAATAGATCCCATAGAAGATCCCCTAAACTCACATCATAGCCCATCGGCTAGTTCTCTAGCTAGCTCACGTTAGTTTCATACATTCCCGCTATAGGTGCGTCTGGTAAAACCGGCATCCCATTTTTCCTTTTCGAATTTGAATTCAAAAGTTATATTCCTGAAAATATTATTTGCCATATCCACTGATGATGTCACTAACCCTACTATACAGTAACCGTTTCAAATGTGGAAAGTGAAATTTTACATGGCGAACACAGCGAAACATCACGGTGCTGTTATTACTAAATATCGGCGCTCTTGGAATGCCACAGATTAGTGGAGTGGAGCTAAGTGTTGTAATGTAATGTTAATTATACGACAGTGCTTTTGAATTCCCGCTGACTGGGTGAGTGCTTTGTAACAGTCAGGGGTAGAGCATGAGTATGAAAAGTAATGAACAAAAAGCCTACTGTTGATGTCACATGACCAAGTTTGTGATTGGCTAAGCAAGTTTCATTTAAACGATGTCCCTGACCCATTGATTCCTGCCATTTAGCAAAAGCAGGACATACCGTCACCCCAATATAGAACAATAGAGAAAAGAAATGCCTCGGGTATAATCTATAATGCACTCTCTCTCTCTCTCTCTCTCTCTCTCTCACACACACACACACACACACAATCAGTTTGGTTTATTTGTACAGTATGACGACACAAGTTTTGATACCCAGACCTTTTCTACCGATCCATTTGTATTAAAGGGCTTGTAATTATACGTAAAAGGACAATCAATTCATTATAAAACTACAATACATAAAAAAATAAATAAACAGTGCACTCCATGAGTTATGTAGCTCTGCCTGCTCCACATGTTCCTCGTGGTGGAATAAATGAAAATGGTCAGCGGTGGCTGTTTAACTTTTCAATGAAAAATACAAATGCACACACTAGCGAGGAGGATCATTTTGCTGGAGCGTTATTTTTTTGGAGTGATTACGCTGTAAGCAGTTTGCTCATTGACGGTTTAGCCGAGGCGCGCACGCCAACTTAAACTTTTAACATATTATTTCGGCTTCACGTTGCTGTTCCTACCGTGACTTAATACATCTCAGACGCGCACGTTTTAGCGTGCTTGTTTAAACAGACTTCCCGCTGAGGTGCTATTTTAAAAATATGATTCACCGTGGCTTACTGCAGCAGCACAACTTAGCATAACTTTACTTTGTACCAGCGTCACAGCAGGACATTCATTACACATTATAGTTTTCACCGCTGCTTACGCTAGCAGCTGTTTCTCAATAACTGCCGTTGGCGTGAAACAGTCCGCTGTCTTTCCACACTTCTTACACACTGTTCAACATACACATAATTAACCCTACACGCACATTTCAAACCGCCTCAAATAAAATTCACACTATAATGTTCCCAAAAAATATTCGGAAAGAGGACTATTATTGCAGTCACCGAATGAATGAATGAATGAATATTTGGAGTTCTCCCATGAACGAATAAGAAGAAGGATCCAGTATAGGCTATAAAATAAATATAACTATAAGTACTATGTATTGATTTACATTTTAGGTTTGCTGTTCTAAATGTTTACAAATTTGATGTTAAATTCATTTGTCTATCTTTTAAAGAAGCGTCTATTTACATATTAATTTGTTTTATAATTATTTTAATTACTTAAAAAAATTATAATTATATTTATTAAAAATAAATAAATAAATAAATAAATAAATAAATAATTCGAATTATTCATTATTTGAACTATTTAGTGTCTTAATTTTTCATTTTGATTTTATTTCATCCGTTATATTGTCCGTTTATTTTTTATTCCAGCAGGAGCGAAAAGGATACCACTGACTGACCGATGACGCCAACTCAAGGTTCCCTAAAATGAAAAAGAATTATTTAGTCAGTCATTTTCTTTATAAAGATTGATCTGATTATTGCTAGGAAGCATCTTGCAGTGATTTCCTGCCAGAGACTGGTTATTTATAGCATAAATAATAATTCTAGTTTTATCTGATTTATCCAATTTTTGGCAAAATAAGGCAAAAAATTATAAAGCTAGCCATTGTGCCCACTCGATACCCCAACAGTTAACTCAACAGACAGCCTAAATTTCCCTTAACAGAGTGTTACAGTAACCAGAAAAAGTTATGACTTTGATCTATGAACAGTATCTGTGAACTAAAAGAAATGAATCGTGGGTGAATTGTCACTGTAGAAGCGTCGCTAGCGTAGTACGTATGCACACACTAGCTATATACACTACATACGGTCTTATGCTACTGAAACATTTGGGGGTGGGGAAATACACAAGCCTTCAGCGACAAAGCGATTGGTGGGGAGTGAACCACTTCCTGTATGCATGCCACACCCAGCGTTCTAACTCCACCCCCTCACTCTAACCTCATCATCATTCTAACTCCACCCCCTCACTCTAACCTCATCATCATTCTA
>JAOVYU010000032.1:5374901-5386548 GCA_025674565.1 Synodontis membranacea | reverse complement strand
TTCTAACTCCACCCCCTCACTCTAACCTCATCATCATTCTAACTCCACCCCCTCACTCTAACCTCATCATCATTCTAGCTCCACCCCCTCACGCTCACCCTAACCCTAAGCTTAATTATTCACAATCTACTTTCCCAAAAGTAAAGTAAATTAAGATCATGTTAACTATTAGACAGAGTGTTCAATATGATGCACTAACCCTATGTTCAGTCTTACGAATCTTCAGGCTTTGCCTTCGTCTTTTCGCCTATCTTTTCATTTTGCTTTGTACTGCTGTGTCTCTTGTTCTTTACTTTGATTGCGTTTGCTGTGTCTCATGGTCTCCTCTTGCACAGAGACAGAAAACAGAAGCCGTGCTCATGCTGGTCATGCTGTGGCAATGTAAGAGGCAGAGGAAGATGGATGATCAGCGTACGTGTGTTTATTTGTGCAGGACTGGAGTTTAGGGGATCGGGGAAGTGTATTATGTATGCAGGGCTCACAATCAGCAACAAAACAAGATTAGGAATTATGGATGAGGAGAGAGAGAGAGAGAGAGAGAGAGAGAGAGAGAAATGAAGCTAGGTTTGATTAATCTGGACATGCAGCTCACTCTTTTTTGTTTGCATTCTTACATCATTTCCTAAAAAAAAGCCCAAGCCATGGAAGTCATCAAGGCTTTTTTTTTTTTTTTTTTTTTTTTTTTAGTTTTGGAATTTACACTCCTGTGATTAATTACCATTTCCAGGCTAACTATAATAGCATGCCATTTTAACAGGAGGTAATAATGCTGAATTGAGTTTTTCCTTGCCTTACCGAGACAGTTCAAAACTGTATGGAAGACTGATGACGCCTACGAATAGAGCATGTTTGTTTTTCTGTCCCCGAAAGGTTTAACTCTCTTATATCTCCAGAGCAATGTTTTGGCCAGAAAAAATGAAATGCACACAGTCTCCTCTTTAACTTGATCAGCTAAAACGTGTTTAGTGTCTGAGGTTCATATTTGCACTGCAGTTAGAAACCCGTGGCCCTGGCAGCTGTAGCGTCATCCAAACTGCATAGCCGCCAATTTAGCACTGCGCAAACTGCATGTCTAAATCACAATCAAAGTACATTGAGCTGTTTCTGACCCCGCGTGACGCCCTGATATCGAAAAACACCAAGTTTGTCTGTATTTAATCAACAGTAGCACACATGTTTTTGTTAATAGCTTTATGGATGACCATCTGTCTCTCTCTTGCTGTCTATCTGTCTAGAATAAGTCTAAATGCTGTATTAGGAAGGACGCGCGTGTGTGGCAGCTCTTTGATGCTGGATCTTGTGAAATTTGTTCTACATTAAGCCAGTGCTAATCTGATTATGGACCATGATCCATTCAGTCTACTGTAAAAAACCCAAGTGTGACGCGCAGCGCAGTTTTGAACTCGATACTGTGCTGAAACCCGAGAGACGCACTAAAACATTAGGCCCTCTTTGATGTGATATTGTAACCCATCTGCACTGGAGAGCTGCTGAAAATGGGCTTCAGCAGGATGCGTGTGTGTGTGTGAAATGGGAAGTGTGTTTTGTGCTAAAGTATGACGTGAACATGCTGCTGGGCTATTTTTTTTTTTTTTTGTATCAGAGCGATAAATGCCGGACCCTCCGTCTCTCAGAAGCAAAGAGGGAACTGAAGAAGTCTACTTCTGCCATCCAGGATCAGGTAATATTCTGTCCATTTTCTTTTTTCAGAAACACATTTATGGTTGCTCTTTATCTGAACAAATAGCATAATTTAATGAATAGTGGAGATGTTGATCTTGGATACACATCTTGGATTTGTAGCGTGTGCGACGACATTTTGTTTGTATTTGTTTCTTCATGCAACTCATTAATCAAGGAGTAGTTACGCCAGTGACTGACGTGGATTTGGGGAAGACAGATAGATGCATACAGACAGACAGACAGACAGACAGATAGATATAGTGGTCTTCACAACCCTGTTAAAATTGTAGGTTTTTGTGATGTAAAAATGAAACCAAATGAAATTACGTCAGACCTTTTCCCACCTTAAATGTGAAAAATCAACAGAATATTTTTTAGGGGGGAAAAACTTACAACAACTTACAATTGTACTCCTCTTACCTAATACGATGTTAAAGCAAATCTTTATTTGGACTCTTCTGTGCACAGCTCTCTTCAAGTCATTCCACAGGTTTTTGATACGGCTCCAAAACTTTGAGTTTCTTCTTCTGAAGGAAATACTTAGTTTACGTACTTTTGCATTTGCAATTTTTCTTCATCCTCATGCTGTCTAACTGAATCCTGCAGGGCTTGTGCCAAAATAGGAGCTATCTACAATTCCCTCTGCCTTGAAAAGAGCCCAGGTATAAGCTGAAGAGAAGCAGCCCTGTAGTGTGATGCTGCCTCCACCATGCTTCACTGTGGGTGCGGCGATCTTTGGGTGAAGCTGTCTTGTTTTTGAGCCAAACATATCTTTTAGAATTATGTCAACAGCCAACAACACATGGTATGGGAAGCTTTACGTGGACTTGGATGTTGTGAGAAAGGCCTTCCATCTAGCAACCCTCATACGAAGGATGAGACACAAGGGATATAAGAGATTGCTGTAACATGCAGGAAGTGACCAGTACTTGTCAAATATTCCTGCAGCTCCTGCAGTTATCAATATAGGTGTCTTGGAAGCCTCTTGACATGGTTTCTAAACTTTATGTTCTTGGTAATATCACCAAGATCATGGCTCATTTCAGCCAGTCGCAATATCACACCAAAGTTGGAAAAAGAACTGATTTGATTGGTTGCATCACAAAGCCTATAATTTTAACAGGGGTGTGTTTTTGTATCCACTGTAGACTGATAGACAGATAGACAGACAGACAGACAGACAGAAAGATAGATATACTTCTGCTATACTCACACACTTGTACCCAAAGTTAGACAGTTATATCAAGATGTAAAAATATTTGACTACATTTGTTTATCACATCGGCATAAAAAATCACTGAGCCCATATAATTCCAAATGAATTTTGAAAGCATTTAAATAATAGACTATACGGTAACACTTAATTTAAAATCCCTGAACTACCTCAGATGGAGCTCAGAAAGAACAAAAGCATGAGAAGAATCTAGACTCATCAGGACCCATCATCCTACTCTCTGAATCAAGAGTGTAACACAGTGAGAATGAATGATTGTTGGCATGAATTTACTATTATGGTCCTGCAGATGGCGCTGTGACTGCATGGAAAATAAACAGAAGCAAGGTGGGGGGGTGGGGGGGGGGTGGTGTTTTCAATGACAACTTCATTGTGTGTATGAAATAAAAATGTAATTGTAAAATAAAACTGTTTGAATTTTTCTTTTCTTTTTTAAAACTTTGTTGCATCATTATTTGTGGTTTGTTTATGGTTGAATAAAAATAGTTTGGATTTTTTAAATGACCAAAAAAAAAAAGGAATAAAAACAAAAAACAAAAAAAAAAACAATAGATCTTTTAAAATAGTTTGGAAATTACTAGATTACTTCATTAATATTCTTAACCAGAATTCATTTTACTCTTTAATGAGAAATTTGAGATTTTTGTCTAAAGAAAAGGTATAAAAAAATTAAAATGATAATTTTTGTAATATAAAGATACATGCACTGATAGATAAAGAATTGTTTATCTATATTTTTCTGTATTTTGCTGATAGCTTCAAGTAAACAAAAACATAATAATAATAATAATAATAATAATAATAATAATAAAGATGAAGAAGAAGAAGGCATGTTTTTGACCATGCCATGTAAAAATGAGATCAGATTACCTCATGTTCATATTTATATACAGGAAATGAAATTGTTTCTAGTGGCGGTAATTTGATTTTATACTCATATCATTATATTTATTTTTCCACGTCTGAGCTGAATGTGTGACTTGTGTTCATATCTTTAATATCACGTTGATTTGATCACCAGTTTACACCTGGGTAATATATTGCTTCTAATATACTTCCATTTTTAATAACAATTGTAATGAATATTAGCAGTCATGTTTAATATCTATAGACTAATATTTGATTTGACTTTTAAATATCCAGGTGACTAAAACGAAGATTTAAAAATTCATATGCATAATCACATTCATTCTTAAAAAATATGAATAAAAGCTGCTGTGGTTTTATAGGGAAAGCATGTTGGCTGGCTGTGGGTTACAAACACATACACGTAGACACACACACACACACACACACACAAAAGCTCTTCAATATTGAATTTCAGACTTTAATTAAACACACTCTTCAAATTTCACTTCTAAAGCTAAAGCAAATGTACCATCTATCTATCTATCTATCTATCTATCTATCTATCTATCTATCTATCTATCTATCTATCTATCTATCATATTTTCTCTTACACTATGATATAATAAATTTTATTACTGTTTGATTATATGATTTAACACAAATTTAAAAACAGCCTTTTAAAAATGTTTTTTAAATTATTTTTATTATTTTAAATTATTAAATATTTAAATGAACATTAAACAAATAAATCATATATTGTTTTCAGAAGCTTTAATTTGCATAAATGATAAAAATGTATATAGTATTTATATAGTATATTTAAATAGTATCAGGAAAAGAAAAAAAAAGCAACTGGTTTGTTTGGCTGCTAGTTGAATTATATGTGTCTAAAAATGTCATGTTTCACAAAATCTATCTTTCTGCATCTGGGTAAACATCTGTAAACAAAATGAGGTGCTGCAAGCTGCTTGTAGGTAATTTCAGTAATTTCATTTTCACTTATTTCAAAATGTTTCAGTGTTAGTACACTATAAATGATTCACTCATTTTCATATGAATAAGTTTATTATCAGTTTCCCAAAATCATTAAATTATCATGGAATTATTTTTACACACTTCATTATTTTTTCATAATAATATTCATCATTTTATCCTATGGATAATTTTATATAAAGCTTTTCATAAATTATTTATCGCACAATTTCAAATGATTAATTAATTTTCATATGAATTTTTTTTCTATGACTCATTTATTTGATTTTTTCCCCAAACCATTTATTTATTTTAACATGATGTTTTTTCCACCTGAATCAATTATTTACACATTTTATTTTCTCATGGTTTACTTACTTTCCCATGCAACATTTTTTAGGAATCTGTTTTTAACATTAACTTTTCAAACAATTCATTCATTTTCACATTGTTTACACAATTCATTCATTTTCACATTGTTTGCACAATTCATTTATTTTCACCCCTTTTTTTTTTTTGCATTATTCCTTTAATTTAATTCATTATTATTCTTTACTTAACCTGTTATTTTTTGCATGATTCAATTAATTATTAATAATTAAATTTCAAATCATTCAATTTCACATTTAAAAAAATATTTTTTAATAATAATTTTTTCTTTTCAGATTCATTTCTCAGTTTCAGTACCTGTTTTAAGCTGATCAGGGTCGCGGTGGATCTGGAGCCTATCCCGGTATTACTGAGAGAAATATGAGAATGCACCCTGAATGGGACACGAGTTCATTGGAGAAAGGCTACACTTATTTTATTTTATTATATTATTTTTAACACAAGGTTTTTTTTCCATGATTCATTTATTTTCACAATTTGTTCACATGTTGAAAATAGATGTTTATATAATACAACATTATGTTACATGCTTACTTGAATTTACAATTCAGGGCGTACATTCATCCATCCATTAGCTATACTGCTGATCTGTTAGGGTTAATTGGGAAACTGGGGCCAATCCTAGCTGACTTTGGGCTAGAGGTGGGCATTTCACATATCTATTACAGGGCTAACACAGGACAAACAACCATTCATACTCACATTCACACCTATGGACAATTCAGAGTAACCAGTTGCATGTCTTTGGACTGTGGGAGGAAACCAGACCACCTGGAGGAAACTCACGCAGGCACAGGGAGAACACTCCACACTGAAAGGCCCCAGTCGGCTGGCATTTTCAAACCTGAAAGCTTGCTGTGAGGTGACAGCACTAACCACCGCACCACCATTCTGCCCCCATTACCATTCATAATGTTAAAATAGCACGTTTTTCCACACGCATAACTCTCATAACCGCATGTGAAATGTATATGATTTAATAAGAGTATAGGAATCTAATATTCTCCAGTTAAGCGTTGTGCAAACTGCACTAAATCATCTAAATCATAACTGGATCATCTCACACTTGCTGAAAAAAGCTTTGCTGGGTTGCTTGTGTGGCTTCTCACCCTGTTTCTGTTGTACTGTAATCTGTGGATTTTACAGAGCTAAAAACAGGAGAAGAGAGTATCACCTTTACCTCTCAGCATAAACCTTGGTGTCACCGGGTCGCACTCAGGTACGAGGTGTGGTGTCGTTAGAGGTCATTTGGATGATGACGATAATATTGGTTAATTTGCATGTTATTATTTTTTATTTTTTTTTTATAAAGTGAATTTGTGACTATTTAGACATGCTACCAAACTGAAGGCTTACTTACTACATGAAATGGTGACATTGTCAGTTCTTACATGTAAAGATGATCACTAAAACAAATAAATTCATTGGGAATGAACCAGAGAAAGAAGTGTTTATCCTAATCCGATCCGAAGTGATATGCATGCTAGGAGTGATGTTTAATGCCAGTGTTAGTATAAATATTACGTTCAGTCCCAGTAAAGCATTAGAAGAAGAAAAAGACCTCATGACAGCATAAAAAGAAAAAGGAAAAAAAAAAAAAAAAAAAACATTTCATGTTTGCCCAACATTCAGGAGCAAGTTTGTTCTGCTTGTTAAAACATTAGGGTGGTGCATAAGTTTGTGGTCTTTTGTGAAAGACTGCTGGATGATCGTAGTTCATTGACTTCTTTCACTTAATTGGACCAATTGATCACTGTCATGTTCAGCGTTTGACAGTTTCTCCAGGATCGAGCAGCTCGTAATAATGGTGTGATGCTCCTCTAATGCAGGTGTTAAGCCGTTGAGTGATCTTTCTCTCTGAAGGTGCATTTGGAAGCACTTACCAAAATTTCAGAATCTTTCCCATTGCCTAAAGACGCCCTAGAACAGTAGAATGATCCATATTCAAACGTCTTGCCAGCTCTCGAGACGACTGTGTCTCATCTGTGTCCAACAGTTTCTGTAGCTCCTCGTCTTGCATTTCCTTTGGTCTACAACTTCTTGGCTTATCATCGAGCTCCAGTTCACCTTTTCCAAACAGCGAAGCAGTACTTGTTCGCAGAAATGCTGATTGCAGCGTTGGCAAAAACTTTCCGTCAGTTTTTAAGAATAGAAGACAATGATGAATATTGCTTGCTGGGCTCCATGCTTGATTGATAAACTCCCTAAAACACAGGCTTTTACAGGGAATTTTGATAAATAATGAAAGATGTTTACTAGGTCCACGGACTTATGCAACACCCTAATGACACATCTTCAAATCTTCATCACTTCTTCAAATATCACCAAGAGTTGTGGGAACGACTGCACAAGAAAGAAAGATTTTATTAAAGAATGCTCTTGGTAAATTCCCGGCAAATATTACATGCGGATCTTTATTGAGGACTTGCATCTGCCTCAAAATGCGAGTTTTGACGCAAAGCCAACCTCACAATCGTTTTAAATAGATTAACATCTGTAACATGAGCTGCTTTCTTACACAACCATTTTATTGTGCGAGTGCATCAAGACCCAAACACACATTTGGGAAGAAGAAGAAGAAGAAGAAGAAGAAGGAAAAAAATAAAAGAAGCCCATTCTGATCTAGTGTAATTACTGTAACTAGATGCAAAAGTTTACCCGACTCTTATTCTTCTATTTAATGGAACATTTAACGGATTACACATCTCAGTCGATCGGATAGGAATTTCAGTTAGATTCGCCTCGGTTGATTTTACACAATTCCAAATGAGGTATTTACATGAGCAGTTTTTATTCCGATCGAATTCTCGGTCAGTTTCTTAACATAATTGTAAACATGCTGTAGCTACTGTGTTCATTTGAATATAAACGAAATTGTCCCGTTTAAGAGGATCACTCTAACCCTTTAGTTTAGTTTAGTTTATGCCTGTAGTTTATTTCCAGGGCTTTAAAAAAAAAAAATAATAAAATCTTGCAGAAATGTATAACACATTGCTCTTCCATTGGGGCAGGTGAGGCATTTATATCAGTCATTCAACAAATGGTAATGTTACTCCTCATTCATAACCTGATGAAAACTCTTTTGAGTGGCCAATGATTTGTCAAAAAAATTGCTATTTAACATAAGTTTATTTTATATACCACAGCATATTAGGGCCATTGCAGGTATTAAAAAATTGTCCTGGGGAGGGGGTAACATTCAGAGAAAGTAAAAAAAAAAAAAAATAATAATCTGAATTTCTGAGATTAAAGTAGTAAATTTATGAGGAAAACTTGGATATTCTCTGAGATTATCAATCATACATTTGCAAGAAAGAAATTCAGAAATTATCTGAGATTAAAGTCACAATTTTATGATAATGGAAACTATACGGAACCACATGGCTTCCTTTTGCAAGGTTGGGTCAACATCATCATACCAGTGACAGTGAGGAGGTGCAGCATTATGGAACATGGCTACACCAGATAAGTTTACCTATGATGAAATGAATGAAGTTGGTAGGTTATGATTCATTTCATGAATAATGCTCATCATAACCAGCTTGCTTGAGTTACGTTAGCTAGCCACGCTTTGTTGCCTCGTCAAAAAGCACATCAGAAAGGGATCAAGTACCTTACCTACTTTTTTAATACTTACAATGGCCCTAATATGCTGTTTTACTTTATACATCTAACAATAAAAACATAAATAAGACAATTTCAACAAAGGCTAATAGACACTTCCACATGTTAAAGCGCTACACGATCATGAGAGGTAGTACAGAGATTGTGTTTAAGGTAAAGAGACATTTTTTACTGTAAGCTTTCATCACCAAGTTAGAGATATGGATTGGAGTGGGTAATGTCTGTACATCCGAACTGTTTTTTTTTTTTTTTTTGAGAAGAATGTATTTCCAGGACGGCTGGAATATATATATATTTTTTTCTGAAACCATGTGCTCGACACAGCTGAACAAAGGAAAGTCTAAAAAAGATCAAGAACGAGCTGCTGTACATGCTGGAAGACTGTATGCTGTCTTATTGACATATTTGTGTCATGTTGACTCTGAACTGTGGACGTTCTAAAACTTCGACAGATTTAAGCAATTTCGCGCCAGTCCAATAAACAAGAAATTCATGTCGGTCAAGTGACGTTTCAGATATAAAATTTTCAAATGTTCTGTTTATTTTTGCTCTTTCTGGACTCATTTGTACATTCCTGTTAGAGGTGATTCTTGTAAAACAGCCGTCTGTCCTTCCTTTTCATCTTCGTGAAAAGTATCTATGGTTTCCCATGTCTGCTGATGATAGCGTTAACACTATCTTAGTGCACAGTGAAACGTCCCCGTGTGGTTCTACTAAATATAAGTAATCTAGGAATGCCGCTTGACCAATCAAATTAGTGGACCTGAACTAATTGTTGTATTATATACTATAATTCAAGTGTCAAGGTCTGTTGACTTGATTTCGCTTGTTATGTCGCTCAGTTTCCCCCAAAATCTATGGCCATGAGCTGCTTTTTCTTTTCCTCAGGTGGAACACATTTTCATTATTACTGCGGTGTGTTTTCAGGAAATCTCACCATCGACTGAGGAACGAAACACATTTCTTGAAAATAAAAAGAAATGCACACACACACACACACACACACACACACACACAGTCTCAATGAACAGGAAGGAACTTTTTCGAGTCCAAAGCCAACAAAGTTGAGCTCTCTGATGTTTTCTTTGTAGTTTAAGCAAAATCTAATAGCTAATATCGACTCCATCAATGCCAATCATGTGGAAAGATTCTTTAGGAGGACCATGTTACTTCAATTATCCATCTATTATCAATTTAGTATGATTTGTTTTCTTTTATTTCGCTGTCCAAAAGCAGTTCAGGAATTGCATTCATAATTCTCTCTTTTATTACGCTAGTACTGTATACGAAAGCGTACAGCCGATCCTCATTATTGTAGAGTCTGTTACTGAAAAAGGATATGGGGTCATAGTTTAGCTGCTTGTCTAAACCAATAGGAGAAAATGCAAGAAATCTTATTTATTATTATTACTATTATTACTATTATTATTATTATTATTATTATTATTATTACTGTTTCCTGAGGAAGTGCAAGCTTTATCATCAGGTCATTCGGGTCAGGCTTTAATTCTTACTGTAGTTTCTTCAGGACAATATGGGACACACACACACACACACACACACACACACACACACACACACACACACACATGTCAACAGCTACTGGTTTGAAGTCAGTATAATTAACAGGCAATTCGATACACTCAGGGCCTGAGAGGTTTTCAGTCCCAAAGACACGTAGGAGATCCATCAGTGGGTGCTAACTGGCCACACACACACACACACACACACACACACACACACACACACACACACACACACACTTATGTGTTTCTCTGAGCCATCCTGCCTCAGGCTTGTGGTGTATATGGCTGTGTTTAGTTATTAATGGCCAGGTGTGAATAAAAGATGATGGTCTGCACACAGACAATGAGTTAAAGTGAATTAGAGGGACTTGGGGCAAATGATGCATTATATGATTCCACAAAGAGGTGAGCTGAGGTAAACCTGACAAGGCTTAGATCTCAAACATTAGACATTTTTTTCAGTGTTAAAGAAACAGTTCAGCCAAAAACGTCCCCTTTACTGTCTGCAGATTCAGAAAATCAGTCAAGTTTGGTGTCGGATGTTTGCTTTGACTACAATGCAAATATACAGCGGCTATCAAGTCAGAGACGTTTATAGCTACCAGGTTATAATCGTCCAAACTATCACACAATCACAATCAAAAGACGTTGCTTGGCTCAGTGATACCATTAGTTCATAACCACTTTCACAAAATAGCAGCAGGCATCCAGTGGCTGTCTGTATGCACTGTTGTCATTTTAATAATTCCATTTTAAAGTCAGAATGAATGGTTTTAAAGGTGTAGATTATTATCAATATCCTCATGTGTGTTCAGAATATTGCTTACTTTACAAAATCTGTGATTTGCATTAATACAATTCAAAAGATTTTTATTAATTGCTTCATTTCATTTCTTTTTGGAAATCACCTTAAAGGTAGCGAAAAGTCTTCACGAACTGCCTCTTTAAATCCTTTCGGTAGAGTTACAGACTTGTCAGTGAATGAAAATTGGCACTGCATTATGTATGTATTAAGCCTGTTTTTATATCTGCAGAAAACAAGGAGCCGAATATCTTACTGAATTTAATCTTGATCACATGACCACAGAGTTTATTGCATTAAAAAAAAGAAAAAAGAAAATAAATAAATAAATAAATTTATAAATAAATATATATATATGAAAGTCTCTCTTGTTCCAGTATGCAAATACTGACTATGCTAAACATACAGCTACTTCTGTGCCTTTTATCTGTCTTTTTTTTTTTTTTAAAGCAAGTGATTATTTATTAAAAAGAAAATATTATAGTGTCTTCAAAAAAATACTGAGCAACATTTGTATTAGTATTTTTGTACTGTTTGTATTACTGTTCATATTATTATTAAGTATAT